>CANTUQ010000100.1:600000-859775 GCA_947683425.1 Excoecaria cochinchinensis
ATAAACCCACGGCTCAGGTGAATTCCGATCAATTTAGATAACAAATCCAAATATTTAATCCACAAAAAATCACATAACATATGAAAGAGTTTGGAATACCATCAACCTGTTAGCAGCAAAATCACCACATGCATAAACAATAGTGATTGCAGCAAAAGTATGTGTAAACACTCAACACGATGAGGTGATGATGATAAGTTTATAATCTTCCAAGAAACATTGTGTAGGAAACAATGATACAGGACGAAACAATAGGTAAAGTGTTGAGCAGGTAAATCCCACTGAAGTCTAAGATGAGGCACGTGCCATTGCAATAGTTTTGTACCAGTTGGCAACCACCTCAATGGAAAAGAAAATGGAAAAGAAAAGGTCAAAACCATCAATTACTGAATTAAAGTAAGCATTTCCTGCCTTCGTATCTATCTACTTCTCTATGGAAATTAAAGTGTATGCAACAACACCACCCATGAATTGAACAACAGCAGCAGTCATAGACTGAGAACAAAACAAAAGACGTTTTAGTGTCTAAAAAATGAAGGTCATGGCATCAACGCCAAAAAAAAAAAAAGCATAAATTTTCTCTTCGTAGCGCTAAAATGACTTGCCAATTCTCAAGAGAGTAACAAACCTTTCATTGATCTTGCTTCTTCTCCGCTGCTCAGTGACAGAATGCTTCGATCTAATTGCATTAGCCTTATCATTATTCTTCCCATCTGCCATTTAGATAAAAATCCCACACTTGATAAAGTTTAGTACAATTAAAACAAAAATCACAACATAAAGTAAAACCTCGACACCCCATTTCAAGAAACTAATTTTAGCGCGCCCCAAAACGTAAAAGCTAATTAATTAAAACTAGCCAACAACTAAATGACGAAATTTGCACCTGATATCGTTTCCCAAAACAAATCAAAATTTGAAAAACTAACAATAACGAATAACTGAATAAGAAGAACAACTATTTATCATATTTCAAGAAAGCAATCGAGCGGAGCTGGATCTAACATAATATAAGCATACCCTTGTTAGTATTAGTACTTTTGTTATTGTTGGTGTTGTTGCTGCTAGTAGTAACATTAGAAGACGGCCCATCTTTTCTGGAACCAAAATCGTCTTCATCGTACTCTTCCTCTTCTTGATGTTGATTTCCTTTGCCTCTCATTATAATGAATCTAAATTCTTGAAAAAAACAACAACAAGAATCAAGATTCCGAAAATAAAATAAATTCCGTTCCTTATGCAAACACTAAGCAACAGTCAGATTGAACACAAATTTTCAGAAATGAGAAAGAATGATACGGAAAAACCTTATATTAGAATTTTGAGAGCTGGGTAGAGGCGGATGAAGGTGCTTCTGTCTTTTTACCGGTGAGCACCGCGGTGGCTGGAGTACTGCTCCGCCTCTGCCAATGGCGTTGTTTCTTCGTGAGTTTAGGAACGCAGTAGATCTCCTCTTTCTTTTTTTTTTCGTAGAATAAGAGCACAATATTCTATGTGGGATAGCCCATTTTCTTCCCGTGAGCTTGACCCATTCTTTCTTTCTTTTTAAACTTTTTTTAAGCGTTATTTTTCTTTATTTTAAATTAAAAGTCCGTGTTTATTTTACAATGATTATTTTTATTGGTTTCAATAAACAAAGTTTTTCTGTGCTTATAATATCTTATTGTAATTACAAATATTGTTAAAAGAAATAAAAATTGAAATTTTATGCATTTCTAAACCAAATATAAGGATCGGATTGTAATTAAAAAAAGTATACTAGCCCAATCCATTGCATTAGAGATCCATACTTATAATTTAACTATCAAAAAGTGATTAAAAAATACTTAAACTATGTAATATTTGTATAAAAAGTTATTTTAATAAAAAAAATTTAAATTCTATTAAAAATTCAACATAGCATTATTATCTATTTAGACCCTCCGTATAAAAAGTGACATGTGACAGTCTACATCATTTTCCTTAAACAGATAAATTAAATATTATTTAATCATTAAAAAAATTAGACAGAAGCAATGAAAGTGATTCTTTACTATCAACAACATCCCATGAATCACCGGTAAACCCATCAAATGTTGACCCGATTGACGTACAGGGACAAAGTCAGAGAATTTTGTTTTGAAAATCATGAAATGATAACAGTTCGAAATTTTCGGGCTGGCAGCTAGGAGAAGTCACCTGAAAATACAAAAGTCCGACAGGTTTTCTGATAAGAGATACTCCGACGGTCAAGTTGGGAAAATTGACGAGGGTAAGTGTATTGTAATTGGGAAAAAATTAAGAAAAGAAACATACCTGAATTCCTCCTTTTATAGAGTTAAGAATCAGTGTTGGAATAGGAATTAATTTCTGAGTAGACAAGTATTCTCAATAGGACAGAACTTCGTGTCCCAAATGGGATAGAACTCAAAGACCCCCGATCAGATAAATTTGATCCCCGATTAGATAAGGTTGATTCCTGATTAAATAAGGTTAAACACGAAGAACCTGAGTTATAATGGAATGAAAGTTTTCGAAAGATTTTGACAATCCTGATGACCCATGGAGACAAGCTCTTTCCGAGCTGTTAGAATTGACTGAGCTATTATTGAGAGTTTATTCAGATCAACTCGACTAACCGAACTCAGGAGCAAAGCGCAACCGAACTCATAAGCGAGGTGTCCAGTTATCATAAATCTCCCCCAAGTATATGACATTCATGTCATTTAGGCGGCAAAACTAAAAAATTCAAAAAGTAACTGTCAAGCGCGTGACATGTTAAAAAAGGAGAGGACAACGCCTCGTTTCATGCTAAGTGACGGCTAGGGCAGTTAATACCATCATTGCGGCGCTTCGGTTTTTGCGCTAAATATAATGACCACTGGCACCACCACTCAACGCTCGCCACTTGTCCAGCAATCAATGGTTCATTTCATCTATATATTCTTTTCCATTTTCAGAATTTCGCTTCGCTTTTACACTTTTGTTGCTTCCTCACTCAACTTTTGATTTTTCTTTTTTTTTTTTTTAGCCTTATCTTCATATTCTTTCTCTGCTTTATCTTTCCAGATTCACCTTTCTCTAGATCCATTTCTTCTCGCAAGCTCTCATCCTCAAGCGTTTTTTGATTTGCTATTTCCATATTTTCTTCGAAACTTTTTCTGAAATTTCAGGTTTGTACTTTTTCCTTTTTTTTTCCTTTTTCTTACCATGAGTTCCTCCGATAGTTCTAGTGAGAGGGTAAGGGTAGAAGGTCTTGCCGTCGACAGTCCCCCAGAGTCCCCTAGCCCCATTCAACTAAGGCAAAAGGAAAGAAAAGAGCATAGACTTCCCAGGGTAGGAAGCATAAGTTCAATTCTCAAGTCTAGCAATATGAGTGCGCTAAGAGAGAGACTAGGCATACCTTATGAGTACAGAATTCGCGCTTCTAGTGCCTCCCTAAAGGCTAATATCGAATTTCAAGGCAAGAAAACGATAATTGGTTACAAGGCAGACTTCGAAGCCGAGGTAAGTCTTCCACTGACAACTTTTGAGCTCGAATTTTTAGATTTCTACGGCCTTACCATCGAAAACAAGTGCATCCCAACGCCTGGTGAACTCTCTCAGAACTACAAATCTAGGCAGCCGAACACGATATAGATCTCACCATTCGCATTTTTCGAGCTACTCATGTAGTGGGACTCCGAGCTAATGGCGTGGACCACAACTATATCCGCACCGGCTATGAAGTGTTCATCGAAAATCCCGAGTCTTTGAAAAACTGGAAGAATCGATTCTTTGTGATAGAGAGCAAGTCATAATTCCCCTTTAAGACTCAATGGGGTCGATTTGTCAACAGGAATGACAACCCATTGTATTTAAGTGATGTTGAGGAAAGTATATTTAGCTTGGTGGAGGGAGTTGGCACTAGAGAAGACAGACATTAATTTGCAACTTCAATGTGGAGTACCCCCGCCACCGCCAAAATCGAACTCTAAGAAAAAGGGTAAACTTTCTCAATTTCCTGTTCTTGAATTATAATTTATTTTTTATTGTTTGCTTTGTTATAGTTATGAAGAGGAGTTCCCGACCTAGCTTGGCCGAACTTAAGGCAAAACGGCAAAAAGCTAGAGAAAGCCAATCTATTGCAGCAGCTGAAGCCAATCCAACTCCTCTAAATCCTAGCTCGCCCATTTTTTCCCCAAGCTCAAACACTCCAGCTCGAAGTCCCATATCAACTGCTCCGACTCCCCCACCAGTACCCATAGTGGTAGCCGGTAGCTCTCCTCAATCAGTGCATAACCGAGCTACTACCTCTGAGCACCCATCCGAGAATAGGGAACAAGCGTATACTCCTAATCCGAAGTCATGGGCGGAAGAACTGAAGGCTCTTGTCGTGGACATACGTAGGTTCTGGCAATGATAAGGGAAATCCTGGTCAAAGGAGAACCCAGACTTCATAACCTTCATTCATTAGACAACTTGTGTTCCTTCAGAAGCCACACCTCTACTCTATTTGAGCACCGACCAATTGACCTATGCTAGGAAGAGGCATGAAATGGAGGTAACTTTCAAAAATTTTTAATATGTTAGGTTTGCTTGATCATGTACAAAACATAACATTTCATTTTCAGGGGTGTATGCTGGGAGGAGCTGCCGTCAGTAAAATGAACAAACTTATCCCTGCCTAGAAAAAGGAGGAACAAGAAGCATGCTAGCTCCGACACCAATTTGGTGAAGCTAGATCAAAAGTAGAGACAGCAGAGAAACGAGCTCTAGAGGCTGAAAAGAAAATGCTTGCCTTTAAAGACAACATAGTTGAGGCCAAGGAAAGAGCTGTTGCAGCTGAAGCCAATCTGAATCAAGATAAGGAAAGGAGTTGGGCTGCTAAATCCAGTGCAGAGCAAGCTCAGCGGGAGAAAGAGGAAGTGAATAAATAAAGAGCCAAGCTGGAACAAAGGTGTTCCGAGCTCGAAGACAAGGTAGCAGACCTAGCAGCGGACAAGTGCGTTGCGTTCTGTGCTAAACTCATCCAATCAGTGAAGGACCGGCATCCGAATATGGATTGGTTCTGGTTGGATGAAGTTTATCCGGATGAATAAATAGGACTTTACTATCATCATCCCATGGATCACCAGTAAACCCATCAAATGTTGACCCGATTGACGAACAGGGCAAAGCTAGAGAAGTTTATTTTGAAAATCATGAAATAATGACAGTCCAAAATTTTCGAGCTGGCTACTAGGAGAAGTCACCTGAAAACACAAAACCCCGACGAGTTTTCCAACAAGTGATACTCTGACGGTCAAGTTAGGAAAATTGATGAGGATAAGTGTATTGTAATTGGGAAAAAATCAATAAGAGAAATATAACTGGATCCCTCTTTTTATAGAGTTAGAAATCAGTGTTGGAATATGAATTAACTTATAAGTAAAACAAGTATCCTTAATAGGACAGAACTTCAGGTCCTAAATAGGATAGAACTCAAAGACTCCTGATCTGATAAGGCTGATCCCTGCTTAAATAAGGTTGATTCCTGATAAAATAAGGTTAAACACGAAGAACCCCTTAAAAAAAGGGGCATTTACTAATTTAATATCATTTGATTGCATTGTGCAGCACTTATTTTTAGTTCAAATTTATAATGTTATTACTATGCTCATAAAATTATTGCCTATACTATTACCACCTCAAACTATCGGAATTACTATTCAAGTTTCATAAAATTATCATTTTTAATTCATAATATATTTTTTTTCAAAAAACTGTATAATTATTAATTTTTAAAAAATTTATTATATATATATATATTTAATAAAAATTATAGTTTGTGCCTTTTACTTTTTTGTTATAATATTCTGATTACGTAAACACTAAATAATATAAATTCTGAATATTTTATCTTTTTCCTTTGGTTCTTATTACTTTATCAGAATATTTGAAATGTAAGTTAAAGTTTCATACAAGTAATATATATATGTTAGCAAATTTCGTACAAAATACTTGAATGGAATATAACAGTGTATGTACTTGCATATGATGCGTGCGTATTTAAATTATTCGATAATTTGATGGTTAATGTAAATATATTATAATAAAAAAAAAATGGGCAAGGAGTGGGGGCCGTGGCATTCACGTGAGGCATAGGCAGACATGACATGAGAACTGTGAGCATGTGAAAAGCAGGTGACATTATCACGTGCTTCACATGGACTTTGCTTCACTCCTGGCCCATTACTCACTTTGGGCTCAGTCCAATTCAACTTCTCTCTAATTATATTATTCTTCACGGGCTACAAATTACAGACCTTCCAAACATACAATGACAACAAGAAACCCCCAACCATTACTGCCTCGTGTCATAGTTATGGGTAGACCTGATTAGCGAGTCGGGTTGAGTGATCTTGGATCGAGTGGTCTTTTACCTAATTCTAAAATTATAGGATTATTCTAGTCAAATTATTTCAAAATTTTATTCTAAGTCGGATTGTATTTGGATCACTATTTTTTAAATTCTTTTTTTTTTTATATATATATATAAATAATACATAGCTATTTATATAAATTAATTACTCATTTTAACTGTTTTTTAACTGAGTTTACATGAGTGTTATGAAATTTATGTTAAACCAAGGGGACGAGGACTCCATAAGTTTTCTGTTTTATGCAAAGGTATAGACCTACATAAATACTCCTATCTTTTGCTGCTAAATGTCTATTGTATTATGAAATCCCTTTCTTAGGGAATCTTTAGTGGATAAATAATCGGGATTGCCTTAATTCCAAAATATTTTCATATTCAATAATTTTAAACTAAAATTCGGATAAATCTATCTTTTTCGAATTGTTCATCCAACTGTACTTCCTTGTACCTAATTAAACTAATAAATATAATGCTAGTTTTATTTTATTCAACGGGATAATTTTTTACTCTATCTGTACATCGATTTTATTAAGTATTCATTATAATTTATTAACATATTATTTTATTAATTATTTATAATTATATATTTTTATTTTATTAATTCTTTATATAAAGTAAAAAAATAATAAAATATATATAATTAATGTTTCTTGAAACTTTAAAATTGTTCAAAAAAATCTCTTAAAAATTCATGTTACTCACTTAACCAGTGGCCCAAAAATAAAATAATTAATGACAATTTTGCCGCTTGAAATAATAAAATTTCTAAAATCCATTCCATGATTCCACCAACTACAAAAAAATATCTCTTCATCTTCTCCTTCGAAACCCTAACTTTGTTCAACTGTTAGACTTCTCAGCAACTCTATTTATTGTTTGTCCTGTTTCTTTTTCACCTTAGTCCTTTGGCTTTTAAGTAGACCGTTGTTGCTCAGTTTCATGGTGAGCTGGTTCTTCTTTAACATCTTAGCCATGGAGATTAAGTTCTTGAGGGCTCTAATGTTTAGCAGTTTATCTTCTGTTGATGCTGATAATGAAAAGATTACTGATAAAGAACTTATCAAGATCAAGGATAGGCAAGAGAGTCTTGAGTTAGATTCATGGGTGCTTCCATTTTTGTACGGGACTGAAGAAGAAGAAGAAGATGATGATGATGATGAATCATGGACAATTCTTTTTCCAAAATCAAGCAACAGAAAAGAAATAAATTCGGTATGTAAAGAAATTTGGTTTTAATATTATATAATAATCATGCGTATTAATTTAATATCACTACTGCCACTTGGATTTTGATTTTGAATTTTAATTTTTGTTTCTATGATAACAGTTTCATGCAGTTTTGTCGTTCTGGAGGAAGAAAGAGAAAGAGAAAGAGGAGATATAGAGGAGATGAAATTTTGCGAAGGTTTAAATGGATTTTCTAGTTTTGATGTCCTACCTCCAAGGTTTCAAATTTAAGGCATTTTGCAGTAAGCTGTAACCAGCTAAAAATATATTAATCCAACTGCTTTTTCTGATGAATATTCTATCACGGTCATCTCTGTTTCTGATGAATATTCTATGTATATAATTAGCTTAAATATATTGATGAATATATATATGTTGAAGGCTGCCAGTAAACGATATCACATTATCACTAATTATTAAGCTAATTACAAGGGACTTGCTTATCGCTTGTGGGTCTAATTAAGTGAAATCCACCTTTGCTAATTATTTTTTTGATGATTAAGTTTGTTTCATGTTGACTTAGAGCAAAAGAAGAAGCTTAAATTTGTGATCTCATAGTATTAATACACACACACACACACACACACACACACGTATGAACATTGTCCAGTTCAATCCACTGTAGAAAATAAATACCGAAACAATTGAATCAACCAATGTTTTACTATTTCAGAACTATAAATTCTATTATTTGTAACATCTACTCTTAAATTGCCATCATTTTACTTTTATTTATTTTTTTTAAATAAAACACACACAAAAACAAAAGAAAACAAGAAAATAGAACGAAAAGTTTGTCAAATGGGCCTGAATTTCTGACCCCGTTCCAAATCCAAATGTTGTACCAGAAAAGGTCATATATATATATAAATTACTTGTAATTTATAATGGGTTGGGCTGTTTCTTTAGGAAATTGCATTCAAGCCCATTCAATAAATCCTCCATCCAAGTGTTTAATGGTAAAGCGTGAGGCCTCTCACTAGTATGGATAATAGACGGATAATTTTATAGGTACATTAGCAATTTAGCAATATAGTCCTTAAATTATTAATAAAATTTTATTTTGCATTAAAAAAATCACAAACAAACTAGAAAGCATTTCGTGCAATAATTTTTCATTTTATGGAAAAAAGGAAAAAAAAAAACAAAAGAAGAATACATTGTTTAATACTCCATTCATTTTATTTTATGTGTCATTTTTGTTGTTTTTACTATAATTAAGTTTAAGTTTAGGATAAAATTGAGTAATTTAATGAACAAATATAAATTTAATTGGTTATAAAGAAGTTAATTTCCATTAAAAAATAAAATTAAATTGGAAAAAAAATTAAATTGTATTGCAAGTGTAAAAGTATCATATAAATAAAATTTGAATTTTGTTTAAAATAATCACATATATTGAAATAGAGAGAGTATACTTCATGGGGGTGAGCAAAAAAACCGATAGACTTTGTTAGCAAAAAAAAAATCGAAGCCGAACCAATGGACTGATTAACCGATTGTAATTGACTGGTTAATGGTTAGTATTTTGAAAAAATCGATATTAATGGACTGGTTAATGATTTTTGACTCATGTGACTGGTTAATCGAACCGAAGCCGAATTTTTAGTTAATTTATTAATTTTTTAATAATTTATAACAATTTATCCTAATTAAACATGATCATATATTTTTTTTCATTATACTAATTATTTTAAAATTTTTAAGTTTTTTTAATTGGCTATTAGTAAGTATAACAATTTATCTAATTAAAAGTGATTATGGATCGATTAATATATTTACTTATTAAATATTAATTTTTAAAAATAAATTTGCTTATACACACCAAATATTTTTATTTCAACAACAATAATGTTATATTATAGTGAAAAAATTTTAATTTTTAAGTATTTTAAACATTTTAATTTTATTTATGAATATATTTATAATTATAGTGGTTAACCGAAAAATATTGGGTAACCGATCCGAAAATCCGAAACCGATGGACTGGTTAACCGATGGTAATGGATTAGTTAATGAACTGGAATTTCAAAAAACCGATATTAATGGACTGGAACTCATGAACCGGTTAACCGATCATGCTCACCCCTAATACTTCATCGACTCCATTTCAATTGTCATTTTTTTAGAGCTTTTATAATAATATATATATTTATATTTTCTTATTACTTTTCTATATAATCATTAATAAACAAAATAATTACTTACAAATATTATTTAGATAATTTAGATAATTTAATTATTTTGTTTATTTGTGTATCAAAATGTCAAAAGCAACATTTGCATTGAAAAGAAGGGAGTATCCTAAGGAATCTATAACCGCAACTTAGGGAACAGTTATTGCCGTTAATTTGGAAGCCACTGAAACCGGACTTGAAACTTCCAAATACAAGGAATACTAGGATTATCAATATATTAAAATTATGTCTCACTCAATTAGAGAGATTACTTAATTAGTATTATTTTTAAGTTTTGTCGGATTTGAAGAAATTTATGTTAATTGCAACAAATTTCATTATAAAACACACTTGAATTTAATTTACATGCACATTTTATCAAAATTTTGTAAGATTTATTTATATCCAACGAATTGTGATATAATTTGTATAATTTAAATTAAAATATTTTTTTTCTTTTTGCTTCTTTCGATTTTGTCTCAAGCAATTGTCAATCAACATTAATACATTGAATATGCATATGAATCCATAAAATTTTCATAACTAATTAATTGTTAAATTATTATTCTACATATATTATTAAAAACTTATATAAATTATTATTCTACATATATTATTAAAAAAATATTGGATATGAGGAGGGGAGCACATGAAGGAAAATTTGTACTAGAGAGAGGAAGGAATCAAATCCTTAAAAAGGGCAATTTTGGTTAAACAAAAGCCGTGACCACGGCATTCAATATGAATCCGCGTGCCACTGCCCACCGGATTAATTCTCACCAACGCCGCACTTTCTTCTATCTATCAACTTGCTATTCAAACAACAATAGTATTCCTCTTTTGCCCTTTTTTTGTCTTCGTTCGTACGTACGAAAACAATGTGCCATCTTGGAGAAATCTGTTTTTCTGTTTCTCCTTTTCTCGGTTAATTGACGTGGCTGAATCCCATTGACAGACTCGTGTCGTTTTGTGTCGAAGTACATTGCACCTGGCCACTTGGCTTTTGCTCAGTGGCTGCACTCGCCGCTTCGTTTCCATACTCTTGCATTTTATTCCTACCATGCTGGTTTTACAAGATAGAATCGCAGGACATTATTCTCTTGGTATAATTCAAAATTTTATGTCACATCTATCTAGCAGTGGAAAGTTTATTATTCATAACTTTGAATATTAACAGAATTTTATATGAAAATAAAATTAATTATCTCCCTATAATAAAAATTATCTAATTATATCTTAAAAATAATTTGAATTAAAGTAAAATACTTTAAACAAAAATTTGTAAGAAACTTTTAAATCGTGAAAAGCTATTATTATGAAGTAATTGGATAAAAATTAGTCCAATAATAAAGAAAGAAATTCTTATAATCGCTTGTAAGATAACTTTATATTATAATATTTTATATAATACCTTTGTTTTATTTTTTTTGTATGACACGAACACATGCATTGAATCCAATTATTCTATGTATCTTGACAGACAATTATTTTTAGTGGAAATGCAAAACTATGGGTATGGGATCCAGTGCATATGGTGCATGAAATAAGCCTGCAGATCAACAACACCAGATCCAAAATTTGTATCATCATCATCTTCAAAACTAGAGTAGTTTAGACACACAGCTCGAGGATTTTCTTTGCTACAAGTAGCAGGATATTACCGACAGGTAGGATTAAATAATGAGTCACCATCACGTGCATTGGTCATTGATCATTGGTTCTTTTTGACTGCAATTTTTATTTAAGTTTCAAATATTTTTGGTTCCAATTTTTTAATATTAATACTAATTATATTTTAATACGATTAGCTGAGTCAGCTCTGAAGCCAGATATTTAAGCTGAACGACCGACCGCCTTGCACGTCCTTCGCGCCTGCAGTTGCCGTTTTCTGCGCACCTAACAAATTACTTGATTTATTAGTTATTAAGAATAATCTCAAAACAAAAAAGAAAAACTATTAATTTTTTTTACTCGTAATTTATGGTTGACAAATGGATTGAACAATGATAAATCAAATTATAATCGGATTATGAATGAATTAAATTTTATGTCATTACTTATTTCATATTTTAAATTATTTTTCATTTAAAAATAAAAAATTATTTTAATTATATATTATTTAAAAATATTATAAAATTGCGAATCAAGACAAATTTTGACAAATTTGTCCGTATATAATATTTGATATTTAAATTTAATTGCTTCATATTTCAAGCTAGTTTAATTTAGTTTTAGTTAGTTATAAATAAGTTAGAAGTTTGAGATTTTGATCAAAATTCAGTTCTAATAGTTTATTTGGAAAAGCTGAGATAATTCTTAAGTTATCAAAACCCTTCCAAATAGCTACAAGCCCAAAGCTCAACCAAAGCAAATTTAAAAATAATAAATTATCTGATTATAATTAATTGGTATATATTATGTTACTATTAAATTACTGCTAGCTAATATATCCATCTTATTATTAATTTTTATATCCTTGAAATTATCGTTCAATTAAGGGACAAATAACATCTTATTAAAAAAAAAATTCCATTTATCGTGTTGATTTTCATGGGGAATATTAAATAAATTTAATTTGTATTTGATGTTTCCTATCATTTTATTCTTCCGAATCTTCTATTATATATGTTTTTTTATTTATTTATAAAAACGTCTATTACGCCGTTGAAATAGGATCTATCGCCAGTTTCATCGTCTAACGTTGGAATATAACTAGTGGCAAGTTTATCTCGTATTGTTTGTAAAAAAAAATAGTTTGGATTTAATTCAATTCTACATATTAAATTGTTTAAAACTTTATAAAATATAAATTATTTTTATAACTAACCGACGTAAAATATTAATATATCATCTTTACTCTTAATATTGAATACAAACAAAAAACCTGTAATTTGAAGTTTGCAGAACTAGATATCTGCGGATTGCTTAATATCGATAACTAATGACTTTGATTCAAAAAAAATGAACTTATGCCTAATTTAACCCAAAAATTAGTTTTTTGAGATTTTAAAGCTTTTATAAAATATATTTTATTTTTATAACTAGTTAATTATTTTTTAGTTTGTTTATGTAATTATGTATAGGAGTTTCCAATTTATGACTTATATCGACTAATTAGTGTGTGCTTTGATGTAAATATCTTAAACGACTTTGGGTTATATGCAAAAGAGTACCTGTAATATGTTTTGCTATATATATAAATGGTTTGTATTTAAAACTTTATTACGAATATTTATATTTCAATGTATACTTGCAACAGTTTCTGAAGGTGAAAAATTATAGCAAATATAATTTATACAGATATAATATTAATAAATTGTACCTATCTCTTGTAACGTAGAAACTCGTTGCAGAAACGTTTACAATGATCTCGTTTGTTTTTTGTTACTGGCCTGCCTTTTATCCACATGCGGGATAACAGCAGCTATTTCATAATCTAAAAACTCCAGAAAAATTAAGACAAAAACCAGCGTAAGTGGGAACGAGCAGTTTTGTGGCATATACGTTTTCTCGTTACCAAATACTGATATCTTCCATCTATTCATAGAGATCTTAATAGCTAGACATTTATCTCTAGTATAACTCAGACTGTTTCTGAGATAGGATTTGGTAATTTTAATTAGATTGAATTACTTAATTTTACCTGGATTGAACTTTTATCCAAATTATAGTCATTGGCATACTCAAACTCTATCATCTCCCACTCGCACATGACGGAACGAATTTCAGTCTTAATCTTCAGTTATACTGGCAAATAGGACCAACATATCTCGAGAGCACTAGTACTATACACCTGTTAGGGATATATGGCGCCTCGTAAAACAAGATCCTTCTTTTCACGTATGCCTAACCCTAGATTGGCTTCTCACATTTACTATTTTAACTCATGATCTCATAAAATAATTTTCGTATTCACTATTATGCTTTTACTCATAGAAACTATAATAAGCTAGCTAGTGAACCAATAAACCTTATGAAAGTGATCAAAAGGCTATCTTCTCCTCTTACTGTATGCCATCCATCATGATTCAACTCGCTTTTCTAGTTAGATCATCCAGGCCTAAACTTTCTCCGGACCTCTTGGAAACTAATTAAGCTAGGCACATTGAACCATACTTCAGGGATAAGTTAAGGATTTTAAGAGTCGAAATTTAAATAGGGTCTCACAATAGGAAAAGTTGAGATCATTAATATTATTAAATTCCTATCCCTTTGGTCACATAAGCATATACGGTATAAAATATGTGTTATGGTGTTATTTCCTTCCCTTAAAGGAGCGCATGTCTCACATTTCAATAATGTGTATATCAAACACCATACAGAAGCGTAAGGTTGCGATGCACCGAAACACCCAACTTTAGTGCGTTTACTTAAGGACTACTTCTGGCTTTTTAGACAGAACATGGTAGTTATATATAACTTACCATCGGATTCCATACAATCCTTATTTGGATCTCAATTCAAAGCATACAACTTTATGTATGTCTTTATCTCGCACCTTAACAAGACTCATCTTATAATTTCTGCAAGACGGCACTTTTATTTGAACAGGTTCTCGAGCATTCTCATTTGTTTAAAAATCGCCTCATCTTAGTTTTTGCCAACTCATTGACAAAACTAAGGTAAACATTCTTGTGAGTGGGCTACTTCTCTGTCTAACATGATCAATCTCATATCAATAACAGTAAATATTTACAAATAAATATTCACACTCATGTATTGCCAACAATGAACTTTGGTTATTATTCACAAATAATAACATTAGGGGATTATATAAAATATAATAGCACTAATTAAATTTTACGCAAACCTCGAGATCTAATGTGTCTCTCGAAACACATCTCTCGTTATAGGTTTACTCAATGGATCTGTATGAGTAGAAACGTACTGTAAGTTCACTTCTCCTCGTGCAACAATATCTCCTGTATATAGATACTTAATGTTGATATGCTTAGCTCTACTATAAGCTATCAACGACTGACTATCACTATAAACTATCACTGATACCTCTGAGACAATTACTTTTAAATGGCTCACAAACCATTTTAGCCAAACTATCTCTTATACTGCAATTAAGGAAGCGTCAAATTTAGCTTCCATTGTTTATAATGCTACATAGGTTTATTTCTTGTTACTCCACGAGATGACACTCTTGCCCAACAAGAATATAAAGCTGAGGTGGATTTCCTCTTATCCACATCTCCTGCCCAATCAATGTTTCTGTATTCTCTCAATACAGATTATTTTCTTGATAATAGAGAGAATAGTCTGCAGTTCCTTTAAGGTATATAAGTATCCTTTCAATTGCTTCCAATGTGCTTTACTTGGGTTAGATTGATATTTATTTACTATGCCCACTACATAAAATATATCATGTCTTGTACACAACATAGCGTACATAAGACTACCCATGGCACTGAAATATAGAACGTTCCTCATACGTTCACTTATCTGGCATCTTAGGACACATATCTTTGCTAAGAAACTGATTCTTGATAATGGGGTTATCTATGAGTTTGTAAATTTGCATATTAAATCGTTCGAGATTTTTGTTGATATATTTCTCTTGAGAAACAGACAACAATCTTCTCAAATAATCTATTAAAATCTTAAACTTCAAGAATGTAATATGCATGACCCATATCATTTGTCTCAAAGTTGGATGATAACCAATCTTTGATTTCATTTATGTACCATTTATCATTTTCAGTTTTAAGTATGTCGTGTACATACAATGCCAAAATGCCAAATTCATTTTCAGAACTTTTACTATAAGCACAATGATCTTCATCAATCATATTGAACTCATTTGACATGATTTGTATGATGAAGTTTCAAGTACCATTGTGTTGAAAACTGTTTAAGACTATAAATTGAACTCATCAATCAGCAAACCTTATGTTCGCTGCCTTTTTCGATGAAATCTATAGGTTGTTCCATCCAATTTTCCATTGAGAAAAGAAGTCTTCCCATCCATTTGATTAAGCTCTAGGTTCAAACTCGCCACTATGGCCAGAATTAACCTTATGTACGTAAATCTTACAACAGATAAAAAAGTCTACTCATAGTCAATCTCTTCCTGTTGTGTAAACCCCTTAGCGACTAGCCGAGTCTTGTATCTTTTGATACTTCTCTTAGCCTTTTGCCTCACTTTGAGAATCCATTTATTCCCAATTTGTGTCCTTCCACTAGATCAACTAATTCTCAAACATGGTTTTGATCTCATGGTTGCCATTTTTTTCTTTCATTGCTTTAATTCATTTTTTCTTAGATGGGCATGAAAAAGTCTTTTGAATATTTTTATAATCTTTCTTATCTTGTGGGATAACCAAAAAGGTTTCGTTCAATCCTTCGATTTTTTAAATCGTCGGCACGGAACACTTGTCCTTTTAGATTGTTACAATTCTAAATCTTGATAAACATATCTCATATATTCATCGTGATTCAAAAAACTCCCACTAGAATCATATTTCATACTCCCACTAGAGTCAGGAATACCATATTATTTCCTCCCACTCGAGTAAAAAATGCTCCCACTTGAATCAGGTCTCGAACATCCGGATCGTTTGGAAGATGAGAGTCTTAACTTTTTTCCTCTAAATCCCTCCCACTCGGATGGAGTGATCCTGATGGTTCCTCTTCCTGAGATTAATTGAAAGTGAAATCTTAATTCACTTTGCCCAACTTTGAAAATTTATCCTCTTAAGAATATGACATCTAGTGATTCAAATTCTATCATTATGCCACTTTCTTACTTATCCATGAAAATGTATCCTTTTGATATTTCAGAATATCTCACATAGATACTCTTTTCACTTTTTGGTCTCAAATTTACCAAATTGAGGTATCATGGACGCAAGCATTACAACCCAAAAGTTGTAAATGGCTTGGGTCAGCTTGTCGACCAGTCAACAACTCATAAGTTATGAAAGTGACAGATTTAGAGGGCATACAGTTCAGAACATAAGTGGCAGTCAATAAAGCATCTCCCCGATAGAAAATAGGAAAATTTATCTCTGCCATCATAGATCTAACCATATATAGGAGAGTCCTATTTTTCCTTTCCACAACACCGTTTTGTTGTGGATTTTTAGGAATGAACAACTGATGTTCAATCCTTTTTCATTATATAAAACTTTAAATTTATCTATAAGATATTACTGACCTCTATCAGTTCTTAAAGATTTGATTCTTTTGTCTAATTGATTCTCAACTAAACTCATATAAGTCTTGAAGCAACTCAATGCTTCTGACTTGTGAGAAAACAAATAGACATGACTATATCTAGTATAATCATCTATAAATATGATGAAATAGTAGGCTCCATGCCTTACCCTCACATTCATTTGACCACATATGTCAAAATGAACTATTGCAATGGAAATTTTTGGCTCTAGTACCTTTTTGAATGATTTTCTAACTAGTTTTTTCTTTCAGGCAATGCTTATGTGTGGGCAATTCAACCTTATTTAAATCACCTATTAAACCTATTTTGACTAACCGACTCATTCGGTCTTATCCAATATGATTTAATTTAGCATGCCATAATTTCATATTATTCTCATAACAATGTAAAAAATAAGAAATTAAAGGAAAAATTAGTTTTATTTAAATAGTCATGGTCCACTTCCATAACAATTAAATCCTTCAATACACAACCAGAACCATAATAGAAATCATTCAAGCATAAGCGTACACTGTCATCCTCAAAATATAAATTGAAAAACAAATTTCAATAAGGTAAGAACGGAACCTAAATTTCATAACAAAGACATCTCGATCCCTTGTTACACGGTCTATTAGTTATGAATCTATCATCCACAAAGAATGAAATTCATAACTAGATACATAAATTTCACTCACTCTTGAGTCAGAATAGTGTATCTTTTTGGGCATAATGTAGTCTATTGCATAGTGTCCTTTCTATAGGCAATTGAAACATTTAACACTTGAAACGTTTACCTCCTTTTTGCCTTTAGACCTTTAGTGATTCCGTTTTTTCTTTTGCTTTTCAAGCTCTCGAGCCTTTTCCTTATCCCTATTGTTGAAGCTTTTTTTGTTATTCTAATGAGAACTCATTCTATTAGAACAGGACTGTGCCACATGTACTATGGCATTGACGTTAGTCGCTGCCAAACGGTCCCTCTTAAGCTCCAAATGATAAACAACATCCTTTTATGTTGCCCATATGAATTAGTTGCATCTTCATATGCCCTCAACTTTTAGGTAAGGAATGGATAACAGTTTGAACTTGCTGGTCGTCAGTCAATTTATGACCAAATTCACTTAGCTCACTTATTATTTTCGATCTCTCTTAGACGTTTTCGCATCGAATAATCAGAATTTTTCGGATATGTATCAAATTTGATCATTGATGATCGGAACTTAGTCAGAGACACACCTCTTAATTTTTCCTGTAAACCGATCCACAAACCCATTGCATTTTGATACTTGCGAAATTGCTTAATGAGGTCATCATCCTTTTGCACTTAGCAAGATGATGTGAGCAGTGAAATTCTTATTTTTTCATGCCATATAAGCATCTTGGTCCCGCCTATACTGGACTGTAGTGCCATCCTTAGGTTCGGCCATAACCGAACTTGAGGGTTCAAGAGCCTCTCGCTCTTCAAGCACATACTGGATCTTCGTATTCCAGATTTCATATTTGTCAGCATTTAGTTTCATATCTTTATTAAGCTTGGTGACAATTGACTTGGAAGCAGCATCCATTAAAATCCTCTGATCTCAAATAAAACAATATTGCACATATTTAAGCTAGGGAGATAAGACAATACATGCAGTTTATATGCATCTGAAATAATAACCTAGTAAAACTTTCTATTAGGCTCAAATTCGAAAAGGCTATATACAATATCCAATTACCCTCTAAATCCTAATATCCAACTTTATAGGTTAAAATTTCATGCAAAGTAAATCTAAATTATTGGATTATTAAGTTCTCAAACTTATGAGAGAATTTTTATTAAGCCTCTACTTAATAAACATGCAATCATTTTACTCATAAAATATTGCAGGACAATTAACAATGAAAACAAACACATTTATTATAAAGTTAAATGCCATCATAATAAATAAACACATTTATTTAACCAATAAATAAAATCCAATAATCTCAAAAATAAGACACTCATGTCAAATATCAATAGGAAATATAAATCCTATTTAACAAAACTCAAATTGACACTTATGTCAACTATTATAGAAGTCCAAATTTCATAAAATCTTTTTAGCTATTAAGATTATTTTTTTGACCGACTTCATCAATTCATCACACAACTCATAAGTCAATTGATAAAGCCATGGACGATGCACACTACGTCCATTCTTAAGTGTCATTACCCTTTTCTTTTGGCAATTCTAACCGAAGTTCCATTTTCATACTCAGACCATCAGTCTAAATGCATTCTTGCATTTGTTCTCACACATTTACTTTATGATGCACTATTGCATCAATGTCATCAGCTCAAATCTTCCTTCGCATTCTGATGTTACTTATAGATTGCACTCTTACATTTCTCAAAGCAAGCTATGCGCAATTTAAGGAATATCTAGTGTCCTTATTTAATATTTCTGTAACATATTACAGAAAAAATTTATACACTTATGTATAAAAATAAATGATTGAAACACATTTCAATCAATAAGTAAGGACAGAACCTCAAAAAAATTTTAAAATATTTTTAAAAATGTCCAAAAGCAGAAAACACATTTTTTACACTTTTTAATATTTTATTTTGAAATTAAACACATTTAAATATATATAAAAAAAAATATAAATTTTATTTTATGTTCATTAAAAAATTTAGGAAAAATGACCAAAAAATATAAAATAATTTGAAAAATTAATTTGCAAAAAATTGGAGTTGATTTGGTGATCGAAGGACGCCACACGCGCTAACACGCGCCGAGAAAAGGAGAGCAGACGCGCGCCATGCGCCCTCACGCCAATCTCCCTCGGATCTGCCACGTGGCAACACCGCATAGAGCCATGAGTCTTCATCCAGTCACATCACGTGTCTGAATGAAATTTGGTCCACATGTCGACCACGTGGCACATTGGTGACACATCACTAGCCACGTGGCAGACATGTGTCACGGTCTTATTGGTCCATGTGTCAATGATGCCACGTTATCACTGACACATGGCTCATCCTCAGGTGTCCACGTGTCTCACCCTGGTTGGGACACGTGTCACCCAGTTGACACGCCATCACGACACGTGGCATGACCTCAATCATCCACGTGTCACCCTCTGGTTTGTCCAGGTGTCCACCCCTCCCCCCCCCCATATGCCACGTGGCATTGCCTCTGCCATCCACGTGGCGCTCAGCCATTGGGCAACGTGTGAGCAGTGACGCATTACTGCTGACACGTGGCGACGCGCGTGTGAGCCACCGCCCACGCGCATATGCCAAGCATATGGTGGCGCGTGTAGTCCACGCGTCGCCTTCCCAGCGGATTCTGGCGCTCCGGTTTTGGCCGATAGAGGGTTTTTGGGGTCTGTGAATCCAATGATGAGGTCAAAAATTTAAAATCCCGACTTCTAGTTGGCATTTTTTAACACTGATGTTCGTCCTCTCGAATTATAGTGTACACATACACAATTTTCGAGCCGTAGTTCAATGCATCCCAAATCTAATAATTTTACACATAAAATTTAAATCTATTTACCCACATGTCATGATGCAAAAACCTGGCTCTAATACCAATGAAGGTAAAAAATTATAGCAAATATAATTTATACGAAGGTAACATTAATAAATTGTACCTACCTCTTGTAGCACAGAAACTCGTTGTGGAAACGTTTACAAGGATCCCGTTTGTTTTTTGTCACTGGCCTGACTTTTATCCACATGCGGAATAACAACAGTTATTTCACAATCTAAAAGCTCCTGAAAGATTAAGACAAAAACCAGCGTGAGTGGGAATGAGCAGACTTGCGGCATATACGTTTTCTCGTTACCAAATACTGAGATCTTCCATCTACTTATAGAGATCCTGATAGTTAGAGACCTATCTCTAGTATAACTCAGACTCTTTTTGAGATAATATTTGATAATTTTAATCAGATTGAATTACTTAATTTTATCATGATTGGACCTTTATCCAAATTAGAGTCATGAGCGAACCCAAACTCTATCAGTTTCTATAATCCAGTAATCCCATAAAATATTTTAGTTTCTTGATCAGTTCGAATTTCATCATACCTGTCTTTAAAAATATATTATTAAAATTAAAATAAAATTAAGTTAGATTGGACAAAACTAATGGAATTTTATAGTTGACATATTGCACTACAAGAAAATTCAAAATTAGCGACGGAATTTAGCTAATAAAATATAAAATAATTATTAATTAAAAATAGCGACGGAATGCTAATTCCGTTGCTATAATTGGCAACAAAAATTATATTCCATCACTATAATTAGAGACGGAAATTATATTATGTCGCCAAAGAAAATAAATTTAATTTAAAATTAATTTAGCGAAGGAATAAGTTTTTCGTCGCTAAAATTAGCGATGAAAATTTTAATTCGTTGCTAAAAAATTTCGAAAAAATAATTATTTTAAATTTTCGTCGCTAAATTCATTATATATATTCTAGATTTTTTTCTCTCTCCTCTCTCTGCCGCGCCATCTCTACCGCCGCTGCTCCGGCGTTGCTCTCTGTTGGCCCAAGGTCACACTCTGATTTTGATGATTATCAAACCTTAAATAAATTCTATTAAGAATTCTGTTCTAAAACAAATTTCTGCAGGAAACTTTCTATGAGTTTGTCTGATATTAAAGGATCTCAATTCTGAAGAACAAGCTCTATCAGCATGTTTTTAAGTTGTAAAGTTATTTAATGCCTTAGTTGTTAGGAAATTAGGTTATTAAAATGTAAGATCAAATTGAGGCAAGAAACTCTCACTCATGCATACACTTTAAAGCTTTAAAATTGCACAAAAATGGTTTTAAGTTAGAAAATGAACTCTTGATCAAAACTCGTTTTTCGTCAGAAATTGGTTTTTGAGAAAATGAATTTCTGTGTTTCAGATTTCTAAAATAATTTCTAAATGAATTTCTATCTATCAATTTCTAACTTAATTTCTGATCGTATCAGAATTCTGGGCTAAACTCAGAATCGCACAAAAAGACAAAATAACGGCCATATAGCGGCTAGTTGCATTTTAACTGGTCTGTTTTGTCCTTCAACAGCCATAAACGGCTAGTTTTTGATTTAAGCATCCAAAAATGATTATTTTGAGTATAAATACATAATGTTTTACTTATTAGAAGGTTAGAAAAGTTTGGAAATAATTTCTACCTCTTAAGAGATAAAGCTTAATTTGTTAATTTCACTTTTCACATCTTTGTACTTCATTCTTTACTCATTCTCCGCAATTTGATTATAGCTTTTGTTGTAATCTTCTGGTGAGAAAATTCTATTATAAAAGATTGTGAGATAGGTTGGCTAGAAACCTAGAAGAGAGAATTATAGTAAGGTTTTTAATCTTTTACTTTGAAAAAAAGATTGTGGGTAGATATACAAATTTAGGATTGTATATTGGCTTTCACTCTTACTTTTAAAAGAGTTAAGATTGAAGAAAGGCTCAAGTAGTGAATCTTGGGGAGTGGATGTAGGCATGTTGGCCGAACCATTATAAATTATGTGTGCAAGTTTTTCTGATCTCTATTTTACAACTCTACATTCTTTCTAATCTGTTTTCATAGTTTGGTCTTCTACAACTCAAATCTGTTCCATTAGAAAATTTGCCAGAAAATTTCGAGACACCCAATTCACCCCCCCTCTTGTGTGTCTTTGGGACCTACATTTGATATTAGAGCGGTTCTCAATCTTCCTAAGGCTTAACATCCTTGAGCGATACTAAGAATGGTTGACGCTCCAATTACTACACCTTTTAAGGAAAGACACTCAGTTCATCATCCTCCTATGTTCAATGGTGAGAATTATCCCTTTTGAAAAGTTGTAATGAGGCACTTCATCCAATCACAAAACATGGATTGCTGGGACATTATTGAAGACGGATATGAGCCTCCAAGAAAACCAGCAACTGAAGCAGGAGCTTCTGGTGCCACTACTGTTTTAAAAACGAGAAAAGAATTTACTGAAACAGAGAAAAAACTTGTGCAGCTGAACTCCAAAGCTATGAGTATTCTGTTTTGCTCATTGCAAACAAATGAGTTTAACAGAGTGTCTGGATACGATACTACCAAAGAGATATGGGACAAGCTGAAAGCAACATATGAAGGTACAAATCAAGTTAAAGATACAAGATTGCACGTTCTGATGGTTGATTATGAAAGCTTCAAGATGAAACCTGAGGAATCTATCTCTGAGGTAATAAACATGTATGTAAAATTGACTAATGATATAAAAGCTCTTGGCAAAAAACTTGATGAATATGATAAAATTGCAAAGCTGGTAAGAGGTCTTACACCTAGATGGAAAACAAAAGCTTCAATTTTATTAGATAAGGATCTTAGTACTCTTAACTTTGATAATGTTTGTGGATCTCTTATTTCACATGAGTTATATATTAAGTCTCAAGATGCAGAGAAAGAAATAGATAGGAAATTGAAGGCTATTGCTCTCAAGGCAAAGTTTGGGAGTGATTATTCTACAGGTGATGATGAGATGGCGTTGATCACCAAGAAATTTAGGAAGCTATACAGAAAAGGGAAGAAATCCTACGGAAGACAGCACCAAAAATTTCCACACCACAAGGGAGAAAATTCCTCCAAATCTGCCGGTGAAGTTATATGTTATGAACGCAACAAACCAGGTCACATCAAATCCAAATGCCCAAATTTAAAGAGAATGGAGAAAAGATTCAAGAAGAAGGCTATGAAGGCTACGTGGAGTGACAGTGAAGAATCAAGCACGAGTGAAGGAGAATCTGGAAATTCTGATGATATCGGTCTGATGGCAGTCTCTGATTGTGAAGAACAAGATTCATCTTCAGATGAAGAAGTAAAGGCCACAACTGATAACTCAGAAAAATCTGAGGTAAGTGATTCAGATTCCAATTCTGATGGTAATGAGTATGAAAAAATGCTTGATTATTTTAAAGAATTGTATCATAAATATTGCTTGCTTAAGAAGACGCATATTGAATTAAAAAAGAATTTTGATGCATTGAGTTTGGAACATGAAAATGCTAAGCAATCAGAGATAAAATTGAAAAATGATTTTTCTGATTTAGAAAGAAAATATGCATTTTTACATGAAAAATGCAAAGGAAAACAAGTTTGTGTGTGCAATGATAATACTGTTAAAAATGCGAAATCAGTTCATGCAAGTTCATCAAAAATTTCTTATAAGAAAAATTATTTTCCAAAAAAGGTTGATAAGGTTATATCTTATGGTAAATTAGCAACTAATTCTTCTGCTATATGCTTTTATTGCTGTAAAAAAGGGCACATTTCAAAATTCTGTTTTTACAAGAACAACGCTAGCTTTGCAAATTAAAAATGGGTGATCAAGAATTCTGGAACAGTTACTGCTAACCCTGTAGGACCCAAGAAGGATTGGGTACCTAAAAATATTTGAAATTGTTGCAGGTCTGCCTAAGGAGCACCAAGACTGAAAAATGGTATATGGATAGTGGCTGCTCCAGGCATATGACATGGGACAGAACCAAGTTCATAAAATTGGTGAAGTCTACTGGTGGTTCTGTTAGTTTTGGTGACAATCGGAAAGGAAAAATAATTGGAATTAGATCAATTGGTACTAATTCTGTTATTGAAGATGTTTCTCTTGTTGAAGGACTAAAGTATAATTTATTGAGTATTAGTAAGTTGTGTGACAAGAAGAGAAGAGTAATTTTTGAAGTTGATCATTGTAGAGTTGAAGATGTTGAAACTGGACAATCTGTTTTAAAGGGTCAAAGATCTGGAAATATCTACTTAGTCAGTCTTGAAGACATCAAGAAAAGTGAAGCTAAATGTTTGATCTCAAAAGAAGATGTGAGTATCTTAGGCACAAGAAGTTGGGGCATGCCAGTTTTCACGTGATTGAGAAGCTGATGAGAAAAGACTTAGTGAGAGGTATGCTTAAGATGAAAATTGATAAGGATCATTTGTGCAAAGCGTGTCAGCTTGAAAAGCAAACCAGGAATTCTCACAAATCCAAGTCTGGCGTGTCTACTGAGAAGGCTTTAGAGCTGCTCCACATGGATTTATTTGGTCCAATTAATCCCTCAAGTATTGGTGAAAAGTCATATGTTTTAAATGTGGTGGATGACTACACAAGATACGCATGGGTGCTATTTCTTGCTCATAAGGATGATACTTTTGAAGCATTTAAAAAGTTAAGTAAGAAGATTCAAAATGAAAAAGGATATAAGATCACAAGTATCAGAAGTGATCATGGTGGAGAATTTGACAATAAAAAGTTTGAAGATTTCTGTAGTAACTCTGGAATCAATCACATCTTTTTTGCTCCAAGAACACCACAGCAGAATAGTGTAGTAGAAAGAAAGAATAGAACTCTTCAAGAGATGGCCAGAACTATGCTAAACGAGAATAATCTACCTAAGTACTTCTGGGCTGAGGCAATTAACACTGCTTGCTACATTTTAAATAGAATTATGATAAGGTCTGTGCTGAAAAAAACTCCATATGAGCTATGGAAAGGAAGAAAGCCCAACATCAACTACTTTCAACCGTTTGGCTGTAAGTGTTTCATTTTTAATGATAAAAATAATATAGCTAAATTTGATGCAAAATTAGATGAAGGTATACTTTTAGGTTATTCATTAAACTCCAAAGCTTATAGAGCTTTTAATAAAAGAACACGTAAAGTAGAAGAATCAATAAATGTTAAATTTGATTTTACTAACGTAAATGTTGGAGAAAGGAGTTTGTCTGATGATGAAACAGGTTTTGAAAAAGATAAAGATAAAGAAATTCAAAGTGCTGATACAGAGAAATCACAAGTTCAGCAGGAAGAACCTAATGATAGTCATGTGAATCAACTTGAGGAAGCTGAAGATAATTCTGAAATTCATGAGGAAAATGATCAAGAAACTCAGACAGAACAACAGCCTGAGCAGTCAACTGAACTACCTAAAGATTGGAGATTCCACAAATATCATTCAAAAGATAATCTGTTAACTGATCCCTCTCAGAAAATGATGACAAGAAGAGCCTTACGAGAATACTGTGGTAATATTGCCTTTGTCTCTCAACTTGAACCTAAAAATTATACTGATGCTCAAAATGATGAGAATTGCTATGCAAGAAGAGCTGAGTCAGTTTGAAAGAAACAGAGTATGGAATTTAGTTCCAAGACCCTCAAATTGTTTTGTTATTGGAACAAAATGGGTGTTTAGAAATAAGTTGAATGAGCAAGGTAACGTGGTTAGAAACAAAGCCAGATTGGTGGCCCAAGGTTACAACCAAGAGGAAGGTATAGATTTTGATGAAACCTTTGTACCTGTTGCTAGATTAGAAGCAATTAGAATTTTGTGTGCATTTGCATGTTTCAAAAATTTCAGATTATATCAAATGGATGTTAAAAGTGCTTTTCTAAATGGTTTATTAAATGAGGAAGTTTACGTTGAACAACCTCCAGGTTTTGAAAATTCTGATCATTCAGATTTTTTTTATAAACTTAAAAAAGCTTTATATGGTTTAAAGCAAGCTCCTAGAGCTTGGTATGAAAGGTTAAGTTGTTTCTTGCTTGCACATGGTTTTAACAGAGGTAAAGTAGATACTACTCTTTTTATAAAGCATAAATCATCTCATATTTTGATTGTTCAAATTTATGTTGATGATATAGTTTTTGGTTCTACTAACATTTCCTTGTGTAAAGAATTTGAAGCATTAATGAAAAAGGAAATCGAAATGAGCATGATGGGTGAGTTAACTTTCTTTCTGGGACTCCAAATCAAGCAATGTGCTGATGGTATTTTCATAAGTCAATCAAAGTATACTAAGGAGTTGCTAAAGAAATTCAAGATGTCTGATGCAAAATTGCCAGTACCCCTATGAGCTCAACAATAAAAATTGACAAGGATGAGAAAGGGAAAAATGTGGAAGAAAAGTTGTATCGGGGTATGATTGGATCTCTGCTATATTTAACAGCAAGTAGACTAGACATTCACTTTAGTGTCTATCTCTGTGCAAGATTTTAATCAGCTCCAAAGGAATCACATTTATCGGCAGTCAAAAGAATTATGAGATATCTATGTGGAACACAAGAATTAGGACTTTGGTATCCAAAGAATACTTCTTTTAATCTCATCGGGTATTCAGATGCTGATTATGCTGGTTGCAGGATTGATATAAAAAGTACTTCGGGTGCTTGCCATTTTCTGGGAAATTCAATAATAACGTGGTCAAGTAGAAAGCAGAATTCTGTGGCATTATCTACAGCAGAGGCTGAGTACATAGCAGTTGGTGGATGTGTGGCTCAAATTCTA
Source organism: Excoecaria cochinchinensis (assembly GCA_947683425.1). NCBI lineage: Eukaryota > Viridiplantae > Streptophyta > Magnoliopsida > Malpighiales > Euphorbiaceae > Excoecaria > Excoecaria cochinchinensis. Next base: position 627,240 of record CANTUQ010000100.1, read on the forward strand.
TGGATTAGACAGCAATTAAAAGATTATGGGATAGAATTTGACAATATTCCAATATTTTGTGACAATACAAGTGCTATTAATTTGACAAAGAATCCCATTCTTCATTCAAGAACTAAGCATATTGAGATTAGACATCATTTTATTCGAGATCATGTGCAAAAAGGAGATATCTTGCTGGAATTTGTCTCTACAGAAAATCAGATAGCTGATATCTTTACTAAGCCTCTCAAAGAAGACAGATTTTGTCAACTAAGAAGGAAGTTAGGAATGGGTACATCAGAAATTTAGTTTTCTGTTGAGGTACGTTTTCTAACGAAATTCTGATAAGAAATCTGCTGGTTAATTTTGAATTCAGTGTGAAAATGCGTGATGCAATTTTTTCTTTGTTCTCTTACTGGTTTTAAATATTAAAATATGTTAAATGTGACTTTCTCTTCCGTATTCAATTATAAAAAGCTTATATTTTTTATTAAAAACAAAATAGTCATATTTTTTAAAAAAAAATGGTTTGATCTTGTTCCTGAAAAAAAAAATCAGTTCTTTGAATTTAACTAATGTGAAGAATGGTCAATTTAATTTTTTAAACTTAAAGTCAATGGCTATCTTGTTGGAAAATGGAATTTGCTTTTTGATTTTGTCTTTTTCCAAAGTCTTTTCAAGTTACTTTTGATTTAATGCACAACTTGTTTTACACTCTTCCATTTTAATACTTTATTTGGAAGTTGATTTATTTCTTCATCTTCATCCTTCCGTTACTTGCATTTCCATTTTGTAAAACTTATTCATTTCTTACCCATTTGCCCAAATTCAATATTCAACACAAAAGTATGGCAAATTTGATAAACCCAAATCGAAACCACCGCCCAAAATAATATTTGTTATATTTCCTTCGGAATCGTCGATCGAGCTGATCAATTGCGAAATCAATTTTATGGATGGAATTCGAAGGAAGAAAATCGTTGTCGGCATTTCAGGTAACGTAATTTTACCCGAATTTGATAAAATAATTTTATGGGTTTTTTGGCAATATCACCGAAATGAGCTTAATCATTCAAATTCGAAAAGAAAATTCAAGTCTTTCTGAATCTGCTTTCACCATGTATTATTTTTTATATTTCAGTGACTTGAAAAATATTTTTGTTGCTAGATTTTCTTTTGAAATTTTTTTTTGTGCTTAATTGATTATTTCCCTCTTCCATTTTGCGGATGATAAAATGGTTGAATTTGTTAGGTTGAATATGTCGATATGTTGTTTATTGATTTTTGTTAAAAATCAAATTATTGATTTTTGTTCAAAATCAAAATTTGGAAAATTGGGATATGTTGATTAATTGGCTAAATATATATGATATATGTGTTCAGCTGATATATGTGGATTGAATTTTTTTGAGAAACATTGGGACATGTTGAGTTATTATTATGATTGAAAATGAGCTGATACGATGAAATTGAATTTTATTAGAGAAAAATTGCAATATTGAAAATATGTGATATGTGATATGTTGGGATTACTTGATGTGTTTTACGCAGAAATGGTAGTGAAATTTTATTGGATATTGTTGGATCTCTGTGATTATTGGATATTGTGGATTGTTTTGCTTTGGTGTAGGTTCCCTCCTTTTTGATTGATGACAAAAAGGGGGAGAAGTTGCTATTAGCTATTATTTTATATTTAGCATTGAACTATGTGAAATTTCTATTGAGTGCTGAACTATTGGATGGAATGTGCTTATTGTGTGGTTATTGAATGGCTTGTAGTTATTGAATAGTTGATTGTTGCATTGTTAATATGTTTATATTTTTTAACAGGGGATATATAAATTTTTATATTTACCCCCTTGCACATATTCAGGGGGAGCATATTCTTTACTAACCTAGATAGACTTCTAATTGGAGTTTATTAAGGTTTTGTCATCATCAAAAAGGGGGAGATTATTGGCCCAAGGTCACACTCTGATTTTGATGATTATCAAACCTTAAATAAACTCTATTAAGAATTCTATTGTAAAATAAATTTCTGCAGGAAACTTTCTATGAGTTTGTCTGATACTAAAAGATCTCAATTCTGAAGAACAAGCTCTATCAGCATGTTTTTAAGTTGTAAAGTTATTTAATGCCTTAGTTGTTAGGAAATTAGGTTATTAAAATGTAAGATTAAATTGAGGCAATAAACTCTCACTCATGCATACACTTTGAAGCTTTGAAATTGCACAAAAATGGTTTTAAGTTAGAAAATGAACTCTTGATCAAAACTGGTTTTTCGTCATAAATTGGTTTTTGAGAAAATGAATTTCTGTGTTTCAGATTTCTAAAAGAATTTCTAAATGAATTTCTATCTATAAATTTCTAACTGAATTTCTGATCGTATCAAAATTCTGGGCAACACTCAGAATCGCACAAAAAGACAAAATAACGGCTAGTTGCATTTTAACTGGTCTGTTTTGTCCTCCAACAGCCATAAACGGCTAGTTTTTTATTTAAGCATCCAAAACTTATTTTTTTTTAGTATAAATACATGATGTTTTACTCATTAGAAAGTTAGAAAAAGTTTGGAAAGAATTTCTACCTCTTAAGAGATAAAGCTTAATTTGTTACTTACACTTTCCACATCTTTGTACTTCATTCTTTACTCATTCTCCTCAATTTGATTATAGCTTTTGTTGTAATCTTCTGGTGAGGAAATTCTATTGTAAAAGATTGTAAGATAGGTTGGCTAGAAACCTAGAAGAGAGAATTGTAGTAAGGTTTTTAGGCCATGTTTGTTTTCCCGTATAGTATACAGGATAGCATAAAATAATACAGGCTAATACATTAGAGGGTGTTTGGCTAATTTTTCTAAAAAATAACACATGTATTATATAATACAACATTTAGTTTTTATCCTATATACACAGTATAAAATAGTACACCCATCCCCCCTGGGTTTATTTAATACGGTGTTTATCCTTATTTTTACTTTTTCTCATTTTATATAAATTCTATTTTATTATTTTATTATCACTTTTATTTTGTGAATATATATTTTGTGTGTCATAATAGTTTATTAAATTTATTTAGTTTGAATATTATTATTATTATTATTAAATTCTTTTTTGCATGATTTTCTACTTATGAGCCTGTTACATATTGGATTATGTCTAAAATAATAAAATAATAATAATTAAGTTTATTTATTTTGATTTGTTATGGGACTATGTATAAAATTATTAATTTTAACACATTTATTAATATATTTCAATTATATAATTGAATGTTATTAATTAAATTGCTTGTTTGATTGTTAATTTATCTACTATTATATATTTATATTTCAAGAAATTTTTGCACATTTTTAAAAAATTGTATTTTACAATTAATTTTTTTGTCTAAATTGATAATATTAAAAATAATTTAATTTTTCATATTTTTTAATTTTATTTAAAAATAATACAATATACTATTATATATCAAATACAATATAAAATAATACAAACTAATATAATATTATACCAAACACTATATAATATAATACAAATTAATATTATACAGACTAATACTATACAGGCTAATACTATACAGACTAATACTATACAGGCTAATACAATACAGCGAACCAAACGTGCTCTTAATCTTTTACTTTGGAAAAAAGATTGTGGGTAGATATACAAATTTAGGATTGTATATTGGCTTTTACTCTTACCTTTAAAAGAGTTAAGATTGAAGAAAGGCTCAAGTAGTGAATCTTGGGGAGTGGATGTAGGCATGTTGGCTGAACCACTATAAATTCTGTGTGCAAGCTTTTCTGATCTCTATTCTACAACTCTACATTCTTTCTAATCTGTTTTCATAGTTTGGTCTTCTACAACTCAAATCTGTTCCATTAGAAAATCAGTCAGAAAATTTCGAGACACCCAATTCACCCCCCTCTTGTGTGTCTTTGGGACCTACACCCTCCTCCTGGTCCCGATCTGAATTCCCCCCTTCCCCCTGGTGCTGAACTCCCCTCCCCCTTCCCTCCGACACCGATTTCCCCTTCCCCGTTCCCCCTTCCTTCCTTTTCTCCCCCGATCTCCCCTCCCCCGTTTTCCTTTTCCCCCCAATCTCCCTCGCCGGTGTCCTTTTCTCGGTTGCCGCTTGGATATCCGCCTCCCTTGCCTGACCGTGCCGCCGCTGGTGGTCGCTCCACCTCCCTTGCCGTGCCGGCGGTCTCTCTTCCCTCTTGCGGTGGTGTTCTGCGTAAGTTGAGGTAAGTTTTTTGTTGTTTTTTTTAATTTTAAATATTATTATTATTATTATTAAATAGTTATGGTTGATTAAGTAGATTACGATGTGTCGATCTGGGTTGTGAGCTTGATATACAAGCAAAAATGTGCATTTGTTAGCCATTTATTGGCTTCAAATCGACCCAATTGGGAATGTTTTGCAATAATTAATGGAGAGACTGGAATTAATTCATTACAGTATATAATTTATTTATTTCGGTCTAATACCTCAACCTCCAACTGCAAATTTAAGACAATAGCTATGCTAATTCACTTGCAAGTATTTCAAAAATTAAACTTTGGTAATGTTGATGCTGGTATCTTGTTGTTACAGATTTGTGAGGTTTGTTAGCACACAGGAAATTCTTGAGAGATTTGTTACAATAGAGAAAGAGTTAGAGCAGATTGAGAGTTCAGTCTAATCAAATGAGTTCTTGAATGTTGATGCAGAAGGTATGAGTTTTCATTCCTAAATTACTTGCCATCTAAATTGTTGAACTTAATCTCTAATGCTAATTTAAATTTTATCTTTTCAACGAATACAATATAAGTTATACTAAAAGAATTACTCACTTCTACTGGTTTTATTTCATGATCACATGTTTTTATATATAGTGAAAATATGCTATTTATGCCAACTTAGAATTGACTAGAAAATCTTCAGGTGCTAGTGGAAACTACCAGAAGTCCACTGCCTCATCTAAGGTATGCCATTGCTTAGAAATTCTTTAGAGGATATATTTGGTGTCCAACTGATTTTGATGTCCTATTTTAGTGGAAAGAAGATCATGATGGAGCCAATGATGATGCCCAGGAAGACAATTCCAGGTAAATTATCTTAAATTGCAACTTATATATCTAATGATGCGATGTATTAAACAGGTGTATTATATTAATATTATGAAGGTAAATGTTGTGTAATTGGATGTATAATAATTTTATTTTAACTCAATGACATGATTATGGGTAATGTGTAATTTGTAGTCAAACATGATTATATGCATGTGTTTTATGATGATTAAATGAAATGTGGGTTATGCTTGAATAAATGATTTTTAAAATAGATGCATGAAGGTTTGCATGTTAAATGCATATGGGAATTTAAATTAGATAGCAAACTAGTGGAATATGAGAAATGGAAATTTTTTTTATTGGCTTTTTTAAATTAGCGACAGAATACTGACGGAAAATTTTGTCGGTAAAAATAAAAAAAAATCAAAATTTTTCGACGGAATAGTAATTTCCTTAAGGAAATTACCGACAGAATATTAAATTTCGTTGGTAATTTGTTGACGAAATTTAACTTCCGTCAGCAATTTTGCCGACGAAAATTCATATTCCGTCGGTAATTTTGCCTACGGTCACAGTACCGACGGAATTGAATTCCGTTGGCAATTTAATTTCCTGAAGGAAATGCTGACTTTCCGTCGAGAATTTTCGTCAGGAAACCCTGATTTTCTTGTAGTGTTGGTATTAAAAAAAGCGGTTACGACATTGGTGATAATACTCAACATTATCTTTCACTAAACCCGGTCCAATAAGATTCGACACAGGCCGAAGCCCAGCATCGTCGTGGCCCAATAACCCTTAGGGCCCGGCGTGTGAATATACGCATATTGTAAGAATCAAGGAAATAAGGTCAACAAACTGTCCTATCGGACTGATAGAGCGTGTCTTTTAATGGCCCACTGACACATGCCTCCGCCTACCCTTCACCTGCTCTGCATCACGTTCCCGCCACCTACTTTGACACTAGAAGTAGGCCACTCAAGTCGATTATATACCAAGGTCATTATGCACTCAGGTAATATAATCCAACTAGAGAACTTATCTCTCTTTAATCTCTCTCCCAAAACCCAATTACGCTTCGGAATGCTAAAGCCGGGCACATTATCTTGCAGTAATCAAGCCTTGTGGGCCAGATCATCCTTCATCTTGGCACGATTGATCAAAGCTCCACTGCCATACCGACCTCTTATTCTTATATTTTATCCGAAAATATGAATAAGTTATTAATCCATCTCATAGCTTTGTCTAATTGTCTCCAATAAAAATAATTATACTTTTAATACTCCTCATGAATTGAAAAATATTTTATAAGTCATATCCAGATAGTCTCTTCCTACACAAGATTCGTAACATTATTATTTTATTAGTTAACAAATGAAGCATATTTATAAACATCTTATACTTGAAATTGAGTGTATTATCGATTATCTTTCTTGATTTTTTTTTATTTTAAATAAGAATGGTTCTTGTAGCTAGGTAACGTATTATTTAAAAGTTTAGCACATAAATTTACTCTTCAATTAATTAAAAAATCCAAAATTTATTCATGAAATATTATAAATTTTTTGCACTTAAAATTTATTTTTCATTTTATTCAAAAATATTTTACCGTTATCAAATTAATTCACATTTATCAATGTCACTGTCAAATTAATTCAAATTTATCCTTATTTGCGGTTGATCAAATGGTTCATATTTTTCACCATTATAAATAGAAGCTAAATGGTTCATATTTTTCACCATTATAAATAGAAGCAAATATATATATCCCACATAAATAATGAATTTCTAAATTAAATACCTTTTGAAAACTTTTGAATTTTTTTACTCAACGTGAACATTCGGAAGAAACTTGAAACTACTTCAAATTTTCAAGTTAGTAAATTTGAACTTAATTAAAGTCGAATGATCCAATTTGAAAAATACTGAACCTCAATTATCATCGTGACCATTATACGTTTAAGATTTAAATATGCAACCTAACATCATAGTCTGGATAGGTATGACTAGGGAGTGTTCAACTTTCCATTTTCTTTTTCTACACATATTATGAACTATGAAGAGTTGGGATTCGGTGCACATGATGTATACATGAGGAAGGATAAATAAAAATGAACATAATATGAAGGGACAAAGATATTTTTGGTGTTTTTGAGAAAATAATTTCTCGTTTTGGTGTGAGTTTTAAAGTAATTTCGGAATTGGAGTTTTATCAGAAACCGCAGCTAACAGCTGCGGTTTCTAACAATTTTTTTTTTTAATAATGGAGCTGCCGTAGAGGCAGCCTCAAAAAGCAAAGGCAATTGTTTTTGCCTTTGCCTTTTGTTTATTTATTTTTTATTTAATGGGAGTAGAGCTGCAGACTTGCAGCTAAAAAGCTGCAGGTCTGCAGCCTTTAAATTTTTGAATAAAATTTTTGCAGCAAGGCTAAGGCTTGCCACGTGTTAAGATGATGTGTCATCACCGTCCACGTGTACCAATCAGCGTTTGCCACGTGTCAAGCCACGTCACTGCCACGTGGTATGACACGTGGCAACCACGTGTCCACATGGTGTCATGTGGGCCCGTAATAGTCGGACATGTGTCACACTGTGGTGTTGACACGTGTCCGACCAGGGGAACTTCCCTCTCGTCGGCATGTGGGGGCTTCTCCGGCCTCCAAATCAGCTCTATTTTTTTGCGAAAATATTTTTCATAATATTTGTGATTTTTTGGTCTATTTTTCAAAATTTTTTGATGACCATAAAATATTTTTGTTTATTTTTGAAATAAATATTATAAAATAATTATGGAAAATGAGTTTTCTATTTTTAAAATATTTTGAAAATTTTTTTATATGATTTTTTGTCCTTATTTGTTGATTGAAATGTGTTTCAATTATATGTGTTTATACATGAGTGTATTAACCATTTGAATTTCTGTAATGTGTTTCAGAAATGATGATAAAGACACCTATGATTCCTAAAACCCTGCATGGGATTGCTTTAAGAAATACAAGAGTGCGTTCACCAAGCAAAATGAGAATGCGGAGGAACATTCGAGCCGATGATATTGCGTCATATATTGACTGTGCATGAACAAATGTAGGAGTGCATTTGGATTGGAAGTTTAAGTTTAGGAAGGGATGACAGAGATAAAATCAAAGTGTTGGTTAAATCTTTTGAATATCATCCAGTCCTGAGGGAGCTTTTGGAAACTACTTGGTACATAGGAGATGGAGTTTATAAGAAATCTATCATCCATTTTTTGGCTAGAGTTGCCAAAAGAGGAGTGTTGAGGAGTAACATTCCATCTGTGATAAAATTAAGAAGTGGACGTAAAGTGTATCGTCCATGGCTTCATCAACGAACTTATGAGTTCCTTTATGAATTGATGAAGTTGGTCAAAGAATCAGTCTCTGTGTCTGTGAAGGTCTTGAGGAGATCTAGTTTTCTAGATTAGTTGACATGAGTGTCAATTATAGTTAGCGTTTGATTTTATAGGATTTATGTTTCCTATTATTATTATTTGACACGTGTGTCTTATTTGAGAATTATTGAATTTATTTATTGGTTGAATGAATGAGTTTATTCCTTATGGCTTTTAATTATTTTTTTTAATAAATGTGTTTATTTTAAAAATGTGAATTGCCCTTGCAATATTTTATGAGTAAAATGTTTGCATGTTTATTAAGTAGAGGCTTAATAAAATAAAAACCAATAAAATATCCCTCAAAAGTTTAAGAACTTAAATAATTCAATAATTCTGATTTACTATACATGAAATCTTATCCTATAAAGTTGGACATTAGAATTTAGAAGGTAATTGGTACTCTAAGTATCCTTTTCGAATTTGAGTCTAATAGAAAACTTTATTAGGTTATTATTTCAGGTGTATAGTAAATTGCATGTATTGCCTTATCTCCCACTAATAACGTGCAACTTTGTTCTATTTGAATCAGAGGATACAAATGGCATCTGCTTCCAAATCAATTATCGCTGAATTAAACAAAGACTTGAAATTAAATGGCGACAATTATGAAATCTGGAGTATGAAAATTCAGTATGTGCTAGAGGAGCAAGAGGCTCTCGAAACCTTGAGTTCGGTTATGGCTGAACCCGAGGATGGCAACACGGCCCAGCATAGGCAGGACCGAGATGTATATTTGGCATGGAAGAAAAAGAATTTCACTGCTCGTACCATTCTCCTGAGTGTTATGGAGGATGATATCACTAAGCAATTTCGCAAGTATCAGAACGCAATGGATCTGTGGATCGCTTTGCGGGAGAAGTTTGGAGGAGTGACTCTAACTAAGCTCCGATCTTTGATGATCAAGTTTGATACCTATCAAAAGAAGGCTGATCATTCGATGCGAAAACATCTCAGGGAGATGGAAAATATGATGAGCGAGCTTAGTGAATATGGTCATAAGTTGACCAACGAGAAGCAGGTGCAAGTTGTCATTCGTTCCTTACCCAAGAGTTGGGAGCATATGAAAATGCAACTAACTCATATGGACAGTGTGAAGACATTTGAGGATGTCGCACGTCACTTGGAGCTTGAAGAGGACAGACTGGCATCGATTAAAGTCAATGCTGAAGTGCATGTGGCACAGTCCCGTTCTGATGGAATGAGTTCCAACCAAAACAAAAGAAAGAGCTTCAAAAATCGGGATAAGGAACCTGCCAAGAAGAACAAAAGGCAGAAAAAGGAGCAGAATTCTAAAAGGTCCAAAGGCAAGAAAAAGATAAACATTTCAAAAGTGAAATGTTTTAACTGCCAACAGAAAGGACACTATGCAAGAGACTGCACTGTGCCCAATCAGGTGCACTATTCTAACTCAAGAGTGAGTGAAATTTGTGTATCTAGTTCTGTATTATTAATTGAATTTCATCCTTTGTGGGTGGTTGATTCAGGAGCAACGGATCATATAGCAAAGAATCGAGATGCCTTTGTAGAGTTCTGACGAATACAATATGGAGCAAAATATGTATATGTGGGAAACGACGCAAGAGTTCTTACGCAAAGGCCGAACCTTACTCCTACATGATGTGCTTTATGCTCCAGATATTCGTAGGAATTTAGTTTCTGTTCTTGTGTTATTAAAACTTGGTTTTGATTTACACTTTAAAGATGACAGTGTGCGCTTATATTTGGATGATGTCTATTATGGTTCTGGTTTTATTTCGAACAATTTCATTATTTTGGATATCGATCCTAACTTTATGAATAATAATAGTTTTTCTTTAATCTCTTCTACTTCACATAATAATGAGAATCATGTGAAATTATGGCATGCTAGATTAAACCATATTGGACAAAATCGAATGAGTCGTTTAGCCAAACCTGGTTTACTAGGTGATTTGAATGAGGTCGAATTACCTACTTGTGAGCATTGTCTTAAAGGAAAACTAGTGAGAAAACTGTTCGGAAAAGGAACTAGAGCTGAATTTCCATTGCAATTAATTCATTCTGACGTTTGTGGTCCAATGAATATGAGGGCAAGGCATGGGGCCTACTACTTCATCACATTTATAGATAACTATACAAAGTATGGTCATGTCTACTTGATTTCTCACAAGTCAGAAGCATTGAGTTGCTTCAAAACTTTTATGAACTTAGTTGAGAATCAATTAGATAAAAAGATCAAAGCTTTAAGAACTGACCGAGGTCGGGAATATCTTTCAGATGAATTTAAAGCTTTGTGTGATGAAAAAGGGATTGAACATCAGTTGTCCATTCCTAAAACTTCACAACAAAATGGTGTTGCGAAAAGGAAAAATAGGACTCTCCTTGATATGGTTAGATCTATGATGGCAGAAGCAAATTTGCCCATCTTCTATTGGGGAGATGCTTTACTTATTGCTACATATGTTCTAAACCGAGTGCCCTCAAAATCAGTCGCATCCACACCTTACGAGTTGTGGACTGGTCGACAGCCTGACCTAAGCCATCTATGACCTTGGGATTGTGCTGCTTACGTCCATGATACCTCAAGTAAATTTGGTAAATTGGGACCAAGAGGTAAAAAGAGTATCTTTGTGAGATATTCTTAAGTATCAAAAGGATACGTATTCATGGGCGAGCAAGAGAATGGTTTTATGACGGAATTTGAATCACGAGACATCATATTCTTGGAAAATGAGTTTCCGAAATTGGGCGAAGTGAATTAAGATTTCACTTTCTATGAAACTCAGAAAGATAAACCATCAGGATCACTCCATCCGAGTGGGAGGGAATTAGAGGAAGAAGGTCAAGATCTTTCTCCTCTACATGATTCGGATGTTCGAGACCCAGTGGGAGTATGGAGCATGGCCCCAGTGGGAGTATTCCGAATTACGATGAATATATGAGACATGTTTATCAAGATTCGAAACTGTGTAAATCTAGAAGGATAAGTGTTCCTCGCCGACGATTTGAGATCAAAGGCTTGAACGAAGCCCTTTTGGTTAACCCACATGACGATGAAGAGCCTAAAAATATAAAAGAAGCCTTCTCAAGCCCAGCTAAAGAAAAATGGATCAATGCAATGGAAGAAGAAATGGCTTCTATGAGATCAAACCGTGTTTGGGAACTGGTTGATCTACCCGAAGGACGCAAACCGATTGGGAATAAATGGATTCTCAAGGTAAAACGAAAAGCTGATGGCAGTATCGCAAGATACAAAGCTTGGCTAGTCGCTAAGGGGTTTACACAGCAGGAAGGGATTGACTATGAGGAGACTTTCTCCCCTGTTGTGAGATTTACGTCTATAAGTTTAATTCTTGCCTTAGTGGTAAGTTTAAACCTAGAGCTACATCAAATGGATATAAAGACTGCTTTTCTCAATGGAGAACTGAATGAAGAAATCTATGTGGAACAACCTATAGGTTTCATCGAAAAAGGCAGCGAACATAAGGTTTGCCGATTGAAAAGATCAATCTATGGCCTTAAACAGTCTTCACGACAATGGTATTTGAGATTTCATGATACAATCATATTGAATGGGTTCAACATGATTGATGAAGACCATTGCGTGTATAATAAAAACTCTAAAAATAACTTTGTCATTTTAACATTGTATGTAGACGATATACTAATAGCTGAAAATGACAAAGCGTACGTAAATCAAATCAAAGATTGGTTATCGTCCAACTTTGAAATGAAAGATATGGGTAATGCAGACTACATTCTTGGAGTTAAGATTTCAAGAGATCGTTCGAGAAAGTTGTTGTCCCTTTTTCAAGAAACATATATCAACAAAGTCCTTAAACGATTCAATATGCAGAACTGTAAACCCATAAACTGCACAATTGCCAAGAATCAGTTTCTTAGCAAAGAGATGTGTCCTAAGACGCCAGATGAAGTGGAGCGTATGAGAGACGTTCCTTATACCAGTGCCGTGGGTAGTCTTATGTATGCTATGTTGTGTACGAGACCTGATATTTGCTATGCAGTGGGCATGGCAAGTAGATATCAATCTAACCCGGGCGAACCACATTGGAAAGTAGTTAAGAGGATACTTAGATACCTCAAAGGTACAGCAGATTATTCTCTCTATTATGAAGGCAAGGATCTGCAATTGAGATGATACACTGATGCTGATTGGGCTGGAGATGTGGACGAGAGAAAATCCACTTTAGGTTTCATATTCTTGCTTGGCAAGGGTGCCATCTCATGGAGTAGCAATAAACAAATCTGTGTAGCCTTATCAACAATGGAAGCTGAATTCGTATATTCCACAGCTGCAGTACAAAAGGCAGTTGGGCTAAAACGGTTGATGGACCATTTAAGAGTAACTTCCTCGGAGGGACAAGTGACAGTCTATAGTGACAGTCAGTCATCGATAGCTTACATAAAAGATCCGAAATTTCATAGTAGGACTAAGCATATCGACATTAAGTATCATTATATAAGAGATGTAGTTGCACGGGGAGATGTGAACTTATAGTACATATCTACGCATGATATGATTGCAGATCTATTGACTAAACCTGTAACGAAAGATGTGTTTGAGAGACACGTTAGAATTCAGGGTTTGCGTAGAATTTAATGTGTATTGACTTTATTTTTGTAGTCCCTTAACATTATTATTTGTGAATAATAATAAAAGTTCATTGTTGGCAATACATGAGTGTAAATGTTTAATATGTGAGTATTTACTGTTAATTATTTGAGTTTGAGTATGTCAGACAGAGAAGTAGCCCACTCACAAGGGTGTTTACCTTAGTTTTGTCGATAAGTTGGCAAAAACTAAGATGAGGCGATTTTTGAACAAATGAGTATGCTCGAGAGCCTGTTCAAAATGAAAGTGCCGTCTTGCAGAAATTACAAGATATGTCTTGTTAAGGCGCAAGATAAAGTCATACATGAGGTTGTATGCTTTGGATTGAGATCCAAAATAAGGATCGTATGGAATCCGATGGTTAGTTATGTGTAACTACCATATTTTGTCTTAAAAGCCAGAAGTAGTTCTTAAGTAAGCGAACTAAAGTTGGGTGCTTCGGTGCATCGTAGCCTTACGCTTCTGTATGGTGTTTTATGTACACACTATTTAAATGTGAGACATGCGCTCTTTTAAGGGAAGGAAAGAACACCATAACACATGTTTTATACCGTGTGTGCTTTAGTGACCAAAGGGATGAGAATTTAATACAATTGATCTCAACTTTTCCTATTGTGAGACCCTGTTAATATATCGACCCTTAGAACCCTTAACTTATCCTTGAAGTATGGTTCAATGTGGCTAGCTTGGTTATTCTCCAAGAGGTATGGGAAAAATTTAGGCCTGGCGGATCTAACTAGAAAAGCGAATTGAATCATGATGGATGGCATATAGTAAGAGGGGAAGATAACCTTTTGATCACATTCATAAGAATTCGTGGTTCACCGACATGTCTATTATTGTTTATATGAGTAGAAACATAATAGTGAACACAAATGACGTTTTATGAGATCATGAGTCAAAACGGTAATTGTGAGAAGGTGGTCTAGGGTTAGGCATACGTGAAATAAAAGGATCGTTTTTTTTCGAGAAGCTATATATCCCTAACAGGTGTCTAGCAAAAGTGCTCTCGAGATATGCTGGTCACACAATCTATTAGTCTGTATAACTAAAGATTATATATGGAATGTGTTCCGTCATGTGCGAGTGAGAGATGATAGAGTTGGGATACGCCCATGACTCTATATTGGATTGAGTTCCAATTAAGATTAAATTGAGTTATTTAATCTAAATTAAATTACCAAATCCTATCTCAGAAAGGATTATGAGTTAGACTAGGGTTAAGACTCTAGCCTTTAGGACCTCTATAAATAGAGGTGAGGTCCACATAATTTGGGAACGAGAAAACGTATACGCCGCAAGACTGCTCGTTCCCACTCACTTTATTTTGTGTTAATCTTTCAGGGACTTTTAGATTGTGATCTAACTGCTATTATCCCGAGTGCATAAAAGCCAGACCGGTGACCAATAAAAGGAGATCATTGTAACGCTTCCGCAACGAGATTTACTGCGCTACAACAAGTATGTATTCGATTATCTCTTCTTTTATTTTTTTCCCATCAAAATGAATTCAGAAAATCCAATTTCACATAAAATAGATTCATAATAGAAGAGAAATATATATATATATATATTTATTAAGGACTCACTTCTATGTATTTGTTACCTTATTATTTTTAATGAAATTCATTTGAAAATTTTTCTTATTTTGATATTATTCTTTACATCTATGTTTCAATTCTCATAATATCCACTAAAGGATTAAAATTCTTATACTTTTTTATTTGAAGAAAATTTAATGTTTAAAAATATTTATTCACCGCATTCATTGTTTTGCAACACAAAAATAAATAATGTTAAAGGTTGGAAGAAAATAAAATAAAAAGGGATAACTATAAAAAAAATTCTTAAAATTTGGGTCAATTTTCATAGGGGTGTGCAAATGGTCGGTTCGGTTTTGGACCGAACCGAATAAACCGAAAATCGAATTTGAGAAACTTTTAGAACCGAACCGCGGACCGAATTTCTTAGAACCGAAATAATTTTGGTTGGTTCGGTTCGGTCCAATCGGTTTTTCACAAATATAGTTTTTTTTTAAAATTTTTAACTTATATGGATCCATAAATTAAATTAACTTATATTCAATAAAATAAAACCATTTAAAATAACTAAAAAAATTATACATAAATTTTTCATATTATTTTCCTAATAAATTAACAAAATTACACTAAAAAAATACATTAAAAATAAATACAATATAAGTTCTTATTAATAATATATTTAATATACTTCAATTAAAAAAAACATATATGTAAATAAATATAATTATAGTGTATATTTAGATTTACATTATATATATATATATATATAAAAGCAAAATGGTGAGTTTAAAAATTTTGGTCGGTTCGGTTTTTTCGGTTTTACAATTTTAATAAACGAACCGAAATTTAATTTCGGTTTAGAACCGAAAATCGAAGAAACCGAACCGAATGGACCAAAATCTATTTGGTTCGATTCGATTTTCGATTCCCGATTCCGGTTCGGTTTTGCACAACCCTAAATTTTCAATTAAAATTTTATCGTTTAAAACATAATACTTAAATCCTAAACATTTATGGAGCATCTTAATTTATTTCAGCCATCAATGATTCAGTTAAAACTGACAAAAAATACTAATTTATTATTCAAAAAATAGTCTTTTATTGAATATTTTTTGATAGAATTTTCAATTGAGTATTTAATATAATAAAAATTAGTAATAACTTTAATTATTAATTGTTATCTTTCAAAGTCAAGTAAAATTAAATTAAAAAATAAATATCAAATTTTAAATTATTTTAAAAATTAAATAATTTATATTCTTAAAAATTCTTATAATCTCTATTCTTAAAAATTATTATCTTATCAAACCTAACCTAATAAATTAAAAATAAAACTCTAATTGAAAAATATTGAACTTTAATGTCAAATATAAAATAAATTAATTTTAAAATATTAAATTATGTTTCATAAAATAATTCCTATTATAAGATTTAAATTAATACAGTTTAATATAAACTTAAATATATTATAAAAATAAATTTAAATTTTAACTATCATTTTTTAATTTAATACAATTGATCATTTATTTATTATGATATTTAAAAAAAAAAAGCTTTAACAAGGTTACCTAATTGAATTTTTTAAAAATAATAAGATGTAAAATTAATTTATGAAGAAAACTGAAATTGGTTTTTTTTTTGAATAAAAATTATATATTTTTTTGAAATAAAATAAAAAAAAATTATAATTAAACAAAACAAGAGGAGATTTTGGTACTTTTAATTTTTTTGGGGTCATATTTTGGTACTTTCAATTTGGTCAGACGGATTTTTGTACTTTTCATAAGCAAAAAAAAAAAAAAAGTGTTGTATCGCATAAAAATCGTAATTAAAAATAAAAAAAACCATAACCTCCGCCAATCCGATTCGCTGACACTTCCTGTATAGACGGTGACTCCCGCCACGTCATTGCCCAATGCCTTATCTCCACGTCATAACCCTCCCCCATTCTCCCATCAACGGTCTTCCTCCATCCACATTATTTTGATCCAACGGTTCTCACTCCCCTTTCTAGACTCTTCCAAATCCCGGAGTAAACCTAGAGAGAGAGAATAAAGACAAAACAGACAGAGTAAAGAAAGTAACCATGGTCAAATTCTAACCCAAGCCTCACCACCGAGTTAAAGGGCGTTCTTTGAAAGAGAGAGAACAGAGGCGACAACAAATTAAAGAAATTCAAGGAGTTGTACTCAATTTTTAGGTTTTAAGGAATTAGCTTCGGTTGAATTGTAATTGAGTCAACTCGGGCGATTCCATTCTTATTGCTCCTCACTTTGCCTTCTTCTCTCCTTAGAGCCCTTGTATTCGCCTGCACGCGGTTTCGTACAAAGTATCCTGTCTACAAATTTCTTATTTGAAGGTTTCAATCTTCAATTTGTACGACTTGATTCGTTCATTGCTTTGGTGGCCTTTTTGTCAGATCTCGCAATCTGGGTGAGTTCTTTGCCTCCATTACCGCTTAAATGTTGTTTTTTTTTTCTCCGTTCTCTTTTTAAAGTCGGTTGGGTTAGTTTTATTAATTAGATTCGATCGCGAGATAAATTTACTTTCATTTTTAAGATTATATTTTGATCAAGAATCTTGAATCTTTCGTATATGTGTTCTTTTTCTTCTTTAACTTCTTGGGTTTATGGGTAATGTGAGCTACTGATTAATGTATGCGTCCAGCTTAGGTAGGTTGCTTGCATAGATTTTTGCTTTATTGTAGCCACTGAACTGAACTTTTGTGGCTAAATTTGTTTTTGTTCGGCCTTTTTTTTTTTTTATTTTTTTACGCAATGGAATTTTTCTTTAATTAGTTGCTACTGATCCATTAATGTTTATGAAATCTCCACAAAGAAAGTTGGGTTAATAATAAGATTTTTTCTGAATGCTGAAAAAGGATACCAATTTTCAAGATGCATTAACATAGGCAGGATCCGTGAACTATGATATGAATGGACTTTGGATGAACTAATTGTCATTTGTTGCCTCTTATAATAATACGGTCTCTTTTTTTTTTGCCTTCTTTTTTCAGATACTTGTGCTCTCAAGTATTGTAGACATGTTTGCCGAGCCTAGCATTTAGCTTGAAGTCTTCTCATTAGAACATTTTCTTATAACCCCCCCAAAAAAAAAAGAAAAAGAAAAAACTTTTGCTGGCGATGGCTTCATTTTGAGTTGTGGATAGGTTTTACGCTATCAATTTAATGATTGATAGTAAATCCTACTGTTTGCTGGAAAATCAATCAAATTCGGCCTTGGTGTTTGGCGCTTTGTTGGGAGGGAAGAAGCTCTCTTCCTTCTTTGCTGCCTTTCTCACCGGCCACATAGAACATAGGATTCTCACTCCATTTCATGTCTCGTAAGTTGGACAGCCCAGTTCAGACCCAGATGGCAGTGGCAGTCTTTAAGAGTCCGCTCAGCGGGGAATACCATGGGAGCAGGAAAATGGAGGGGAAACAGCCTGCTGGGAGGAGAAGGGTTTTTGTGCAAACTGAGACTGGTTGTGTTTTGGGGATGGAATTGGATCGGGGTGATAATGCCCATACAGTGAAAAGAAGATTGCAGCTTGCTTTAAATGTCTCCACTGAGGAGAGTTCCTTGACTTTTGGGGATATGGTGCTGAACAATGACCTTAGTGCTGTTCGTCATGATTCACCTCTTCTCTTAACACGTAACTATCTGCATAGAAGCTCATCAACTCCTTGTCTTTCACCGACTGGCAAGGATATCCAGCAAAGGGATCAGAGTGGTCCTATTGAGATATTAGGACAGTCTAATAGCTTTGCTAAAATGAAACATTTGGTCAAGGAAAGTGTCAAGGCAATCAAGGCAGGTATAGATCCAATTCCTGTTCACAGTGGGCTTGGAGGTGCATATTATTTTAGGAACAATAGAGGCGAGAGTGTTGCAATAGTGAAGCCGACAGATGAAGAACCTTTTGCACCAAACAACCCGAAAGGATTTGTTGGTAAGGCTCTTGGGCAACCGGGCTTGAAACGGTCAGTGCGGGTTGGGGAGACAGGGTTCAGAGAAGTTGCTGCTTACCTTCTTGATTATGATCACTTCGCAAATGTGCCCCCTACTGCCTTGGTGAAGATCACCCACTCAATCTTCAATGTCAATGATGGGGTTAATGGCAACAAACCTCACAGGAAGAAGCAGGTTAGCAAGATTGCATCTTTTCAACAGTTTATACCTCACGATTTTGATGCAAGTGATCATGGGACATCCAGCTTCCCAGTTTCTGCTGTGCATCACATTGGGATATTAGATATTAGGATTTTTAACACGGACAGGCATGCTGGAAACCTTTTAGTGAGGAAGCTTGATGGAGTTGGGAGGTTTGGGCAAGTAGACTTGATTCCAATTGATCATGGTCTTTGCTTGCCAGAAACATTGGAGGATCCATATTTTGAGTGGATTCATTGGCCTCAAGCATCAATCCCATTTTCAGATGATGAGCTTGAGTATATAGAAAAACTTGATCCTATTAGGGACTGCGAGATGCTGCGGAGGGAGCTTCCTATGATTCGTGAAGCTTGTCTAAGGGTTTTGGTTCTTTGCACAATTTTCCTCAAGGAAGCTGCTGCCAATGGTCTCTGTCTTGCTGAAATTGGTGAGATGATGAGCAGGGAGTTACGTGCTGGTGAAGAGGAACCAAGTGAACTTGAGGTTGTATGCATTGAGGCAAGGAAGTTGATTGCAGAAAGGGAAGTGTTGTCTCCCCGATCTGATATGGGAGATGCAGAATTTCAGTTTGATATAGACTGTGATGAAACAGAATCCTTTTTCATTCCAAGGATGGCAACAGAAGACTATATGACTCCAACACCTTTCCACTTGGGATCTGTGGCTGGTAGTGGACGTTGCACTCTTTCAAAGCTGGAGGAGAGCATAGAGGAGGAGGATGAGGAAGAGGAAAGTGTAGATGAGGAAGAAGGGAAAGAGAGATTTTCTCCTCCACATATGCCACAGAGGTTGCCAAGCATTTCGAAGCTTTCTATGTCGCTTAAGAACACCACATTGGGTGACAAAAAACAGAAAAGCCAAAATTTCTCAGGACCGAAAATAGAAAATGGTTATTACAGCAATACATCATCTGGGCATAGGAGTGCAAATGAGCAGCTCCCAGCAAGCATGAGTTTTGTGGAGCTGGCAGACATGAGTGATGAAGCATGGAGCCTGTTTCTGGAGAAATTTCAGGAACTTCTGTATCCAGCGTTTGAGAAACGGAAATCTGTTACTCTAGGTCAGAGGCAGAGACAGAGGCTTGGTACCTCATGCCAGTTTTGAGATTGAGGATGAAGAATAAGACTCGGTAGGTTTTTGTGGCAGTGATGGATAAGTAGGATAGGTTCAGTTGATGGGTTTTGTTCCCTGGAGAGTGTTTGTAGTTGTGGGGGGTCAACAGTAGGTCGAAATGCTGTAAATATTCATGGGATTAGCCAAGAGAGAGGGACTAAGAAGCTGATTAGAATTGGTTGTATTTTTTCTTTTTAATGCTTTTGCTTTCATTTTTTTTGGCTCCCTTTTCATTCCTGATGGACCTGTTTGATAAATAATTTGTGGAATGAAAATCCTAGAAAAGAAAGGAATGTTGTGTAAATAGTGACCTCCTGGTTTTCAAACTTTTGGAATTTGCTTTGATTCAATTGTTCAAATTATGATTTAGAGAGTGTTTGTACCAGTTATTAATATGTGGTGTTTTAGGACTTGGGACATTGAGGTGGGTATATATCTATTAAAATGCAGGCATGACGTGTGTAAAACACCTGAGATAGGTGCCATCCACAGATTATTTGGTTGTCAATAATTGGTACTTCTTCTCGCCGTCTGATTTTGTGATAATAAATGAACAGGGAAAAAAGATTATGTCAGGGTTGTTGCAAATCCACCGTTATGGAAGAAGAATAGCGAGCATGTTTTGTCAAAATGCTGACATAGAAAGCAAGGGATATATTAGCAACCAACGAGGGAACATCACATGTTAGGGTCCCATTAGTATTACTAATTTAAGTATTCTTTTGTTCTTCATCTAGACTCAAGGTTGGGTTGTCTGCCCTGATACAGGAATTCACCACTTAACTGTGTTGGGCTGTTATTTGTGACCTAATTTATATGAAAAATTGTTTGATTTCATCTTGCTTAATTGAACAACTATTTGCTTTATGTGTAAATTATTTTCTACTTTTATCTAATAAACTTTTGATTTTAGCATTAGAAATTCACGAAATTGGGCCATAAAAGATTCAATTTATGATCAACTCATGTGAGAATTGTTCCATTTTAACGAGCTTAGCAGTTGTGGTTGATATGCATGGTCGATGATAACTGATATGGCAGTCATTATTGATTCATAATTAATTGAAAATTACATCAAATTATTGAATTAATGAAATGGCTATTAAGACTATTTACTTGCATTATTGGTATATGATTTTTTGGTATTCGTCCGACTTACTAATACAAAATGAAACATTAATTGTTACATCAAATTACATCAACTTTGAATGGTGATTTTAATAATAAATCTAGATAAATATATTCCTATTATAAGCATCTCAATCCCACCCTACATAGACCTTCTTTTCACAATCTATTTTCTATTAAAGCTTTCTGAATTAATGGAAAACTTAAGTAACCTTAAGTACCTCTAATCTTTGAAAGAATTCAAGAATCATGGTTAATTTGTGGATGGGAGCATAAGCAAGTCACTAACTAGAAGTTCAGCGAAGGTACATATCACGCTTATCTAAAGATTAATACCAATGCAATTTTAGAGATAATAAATCAAAATCTTATATAATTAAATAAATGATTAAATGTTATTAAAAAAGTTAAAAATAGATTAGAGAGGATAAGACACAAAAGCTTTTGGCGGGTGAACGAGTCATTTGACTTTAACTGTTTATATGACAGCAACAGCTACCTTCTCATGCTTAGTTGTCTGATTTTGACTCAAATTCAACACGCACAGACACACAAGAAAGAAAGAAAGAGATCATGAAACTATAACAACATAATTAATCTTGGAAAGACAGTCACCACCTAGGCAGCAGTCTTATCTCTTACATTCTTTCATTTTATGGATCTATATATTATATAATTCATTCGATCAAATCCGTTAATATTTTTTATATAATAATAGCAATAAAAATTCAGATCGGTTAAATTAATGAATTTTAGATAGCAAATGATTATATTTAGTTTGATTTTGGGAAGTAAAGAAAGTGAGGTGTGACCATATATAGGTTAGATTAGATGTTAGTGAAATATTATTTAGGGGTCCGATTGCTTGATTAATTAATGGATTGGAGTTGAAGATAAAATGATTAAAACAAAAGAAAATGTTAAAGAAAAGGAAGGAACATATAGAAAGTGGGGCTTTGGGATTTTGTCTCACTGTCTCCCATTCTATAATATGAATATCTCAACCAGTTTTAATATTAATAAAAGATCCGCCAAAACCTGCCTTTCAGTTCTATTACATCCTTAAATATTAATTTTATAAAAATTATTTTCTAAATTCGGTACATGATATACTAAATTGTTTGTTTATTGCCACGTGTGTTACTAGTTTGATGCATTGCATCTGATGCAGCAGCGAAAAAGTTTTTTAATTTTTATACACATTGAATGTAAATATGAAAAAATATAATAAAAAAATAAGATTATTTTTTATTTAATTTATCAAAATTGGATTAATGGATGCGAAATAAAATGTTTGGAAAGGCAATAGAATTGAATGGAAAATAATATTCTCACCTCCACATGGCTTCACCTTCATCGTCCAACTCAATTAGGAGACTGTTCAACTTTTTATGTTTGTTTTTATTTACACTTAATCTAACTCACATCACCTGTAAACACGAGTAAAAACAAAGATGAGCAGAATTTTGTTATTGCTTTACTTTTTAGTTGTGTATAGTAAGACAATCATCATAAACACACATATATAATCAGACCCCAAATTTCGACTAGACTCAACCCATTTAAAATATTGTGTTCAATTACTTGTTTATAATCCAACTGGTTTGATCCGTAAAATGATTCAATCTAACCTTATTCATTTATGAGATTATTTTCATCACTTTTTTTTATATAATATAAATATAAAACTTAATTATTTTTATATGTTATATATGCATAATTTTTTACTTTTTTAAAATTAAAAATAAAAAAATAATGTCACATAACTTATCATGTTTAGAATCTAACCTATTTATAATTCAATCTTTTTATGATCCGTTTAATAATGATCTATTTGAATAATGATCCGATCCAATCTTTTTATGTCCCAGCCCCGTTTGCAACTTAATATATATATATATATTAAGTTTAACACATTGCCCGGAGATCAACTGCTGTGAAGAGATAGGGTCTCGGAATATATGGCTAGATATAAAGTTGTGATGTTGAAATGAAGAATATATAAATGATAAGTTAAATTAATATGATTATAGTTCAATGTCTTATCAACCATTTTTGGATAAGTATAAATAAGTTGAATTCAAATTATAGTATGATGACTTAAAATTTCAATTTCAAGAGCATATAATTCTTTTCATTTATATATATATATATATATATAATTTTAATAAGATTCCCGATATAATTTTCTAATATAGTTTTTTTGTATAAAAGGAAAATTCTAAAGTTTAGATTAGTGGTAAACTCAGATTATTTTTTATAATACGGAAATTATCCTAAATTAAGAAACTGAATCGATCAGATCTGAATAGATATTCAGGATTTGATGACAAGGAAGGGCTAGCTCTTGCTCTGAAATTTAAGTTACTGTTGGGGTTATAGAGAGAAAAATAGAAAAAAAGTTATCAGAATTGAGTGTGTCATTCGAGGTTCTACTCTACATAGTAGTTGAATAAGCAGAATCAATACCCTACGCTTAGGTGCCTAGAGGGCAGTTAGAGTATGGGTGTTAGTCATAGAGGGTCAGACTGGATGTCAGGGCGTGGTACCTGTCCAATTCGATCAGCCGCTCTAGAGGCTAGTCTTGATGACCTGAACCGGACATGTTTCCGGAAGCCTTTGGGCTTTAATGTTTTATGGACAGTCGAGGCCCATAAATATCATTTCCATTTGGCATTATATGAAAAGAATGAAGTGAACAGTTGTGAGGAAATTCTCAATAAACCATTGCATCGTTTTGACCAGAGATAATTAAGTAGCATGGATGGGACTATAAAAGTTATAAACATGAGGCCATAGTCGAAGCGTCAAGCAATCCAGCCTTGTTGGGCCAATGATGGGCCTTGCTCGGCTGCCTGTTCCATTTCTACATGTATCAAACGCTCAACTATCTTAATTGAATCTTCATTCGGAGAAACTAGTGACCGTTCAGCCATCCACCAATTATATTTGGACTCCAAAGCTGATCTTAACTGTGGTTTAAGGTATATTACTTCCTTCGCATTTTCTTTACAGAATGATTATTTAGTTAAAAAAAAAATGAAATTAATATGTTTTAGTGGATAACAAACGTTATAGGAAAAGAAATAAAGAGACACAAACGTTAATTTTATGGATTTATTAGTGGATAACAAAAAAGAAAAATATGTACAAAAGAAAGAGAAGAGAGAATTAGAAATGGCGCCAAGGACGTTCAGCAAGAGAAACACATTCAGAGTACCTAAAACAATGAACAAGATGATCAATGGTGAAACCAGCAGCTTGCATGAATGAGTAAACTATCACCGGACCCACCAATCTGAATCCTCTTTTCAATAAATCTTTGCTCATTGCCTCTGCCTTTGGCGACCTCAATGGCACATTTCTTGCATGTCTGAACTTATTTATTGCTGGTTTATAATTCACATATCCCCACATGAAACTACTAAATGATCCATATTCCCTTTCCATCTGTAATCATTTCATCATATATATTATTATCATTTTTATTTCTATTGACTGAATATAAAATCGGAGAAGAAGATAACTAAACAGTACTTGCCTTGATTATGCACTTGGCATTCTCTACAATACACCTCACTCTGCACTCCGCCAACATGATTGCCGTGTTCGAAGCTATCTCTGTGATTTCTATTTCTCCCATTTTTGCTACTATTTTTGGATCAAATCCACCAAATGCTTCTCTATACAATTTATTAGTTTTAAGATCGAATATCAAATATAATTATGCGGTACTCCCTTCATTCCATTATAGGTATGGTTAATAAGTTATTAATTATACTTAAATTTAGAATAAAATTAAATGATTAAAACTAAAATTTAGAATAAACTTAAATCTAATTGGTTCTAATTAATAAGACAATTTTCATTTGAAAAAAAAATAAATTTTATTAAAAATTTAAAAATATCAGATGAATGAAATTTATTTATTTTTTAAAAACACACATACAGTGAAATAGAGGAAGCATTAATTAATAATTAATTAGTCAAAAAGTAATTAATTACCTGAAGAGTTCTCTTCTTTTTAAAATTTCAGTCCAATTGTAGTCCATCAACATAGCAGATAAGGAGAGCAACTCGAACAATTGGCTGTTGTTTTTGTATTTTAACGATTAATAATCTCTTAATTAATATAATTTGGTACACCATTCCCATAAATGATAATTAGTAGGTAAGAGTAGGACTAACATTTATGATATTTAAATTAATATAAAATTATACACTTACTTATCATCGTATACTGGAACACCCCAGCATTCATCATGAAATGCCACGTAGACTTTATCTGTGTACATAAATCCAATTTTTTTATTCAAAATACATATATTAAACAGTACTGTATAAATATATGGTAGGTACAAAACTGGAATCTATGCCTGCTTGTAGAAAATGTTAATTAAATAGATAAATGCTAATTACTATATATGTTCAATTTAATATCAAAATCAAAAGGTGAATTTCTAGTTATTCCATAATTTACATTGTAAATTTTATGAAAAAACTCTTAATTTGTAACGAAAATGCCTCTAAATAAATGTTAGTAAAAAAATAAAAATAAAAATCTTTTATTCGTTAATGGCTAAAAAAGGTTGTTGAATTATAAATAATCATCATTATTAGAATTAAAATTTCGTTATCACGAAGATTTTACATTTTAACCACGTGGAGAAATGTCAAAATCTTTCTTTTTTTTACATTTTCTAATGTCATCTATAATATAAATTCTTTAACTTATAAATACTTAATAATATTCAAATAATATATGAAATAAATCTCTTAATTTTTGGTACATATATATACATAATATTTAAATACTATATGAACTTACCACTATTCTTTGTGATCCAATTGCACCTGGTAGGCTCTCCACCATCAGACTCCGGAGCTTGGTGGCTGTGGTGCGGTGGTTGATGAGCAATCTTGGGCGGCTGAAAATGTCTTGGTGGAGGAGAGATTAACCGGAGAGCTAAAGAAATCTTCTGATCAAGTGGAGTATTAGAATAATCTGTAAGAGAAGAATCATTGGAATTCTGAGATAAAGACAGTGATAGAGATGATAAAGATAGTGAAGAATTGGTTCTATGAAGGCCAATTGGATAAATTTTCTTCAAATTTTTAGAAAAAAATCCTTGGTTACTAATAATTGGATTCTCTTTTTCTTTGATGTTCTTCTCCACAACTTGTTTTCTTACAGTTATTCTAGACATAACTGGAATGAGAGGACGAGAATGTTGCGTTTTGTGTCTTAAATTGGGTAGATTGATAGAGAGACTTAAAGGGTTTTGGTGGGTTTTTATTAAGAGTCGAGAGCTCTAAAAGTAAAAGCGCCTCACCTAAGTTGGTGAACTGTGAATTTCATTATGGATTGAATAGTCTCTTTATTTGTTCTTGATTTTTAAGCAAAATCAGATTTATTATATTAAGACTTTTCTATTTATTTATTATATTATATTCTTGTTTTTATTTATTTAGACGGCCCTTTCAATTATTATTAGGATTATGGTTAATTATATATACAACAAACCCACTTAGATCTAAATAAGAAAAATAAGTTTATCAAAAACTTTTGTGTATATTTTTTAAATTAAAACTATGTTATTTGACTAATCAACAAAAGATTAAGTAAACCATATGATTGAAGAAGAAAAGAAAATTAGTTATTACGAATTGTTTTAGTAAAATACAATTCGTTAATTACTTTATATATGGTTGTTGTGTGGTGGTTTGGTGTAATTATATATGTTATCTATATCTCTGTGTTTGGTAATAATAAAAATTAAATATCTGACCAATTACAAAACTCTGACTAATCAAAACCTCACATCAACTACGTTTATCTTTTCATTTTTATTTTGTCAAAAAAATATAGTTTTTTTTTTTAAAAAAATTATTGTTTGCAGAATGCATACGGTTAAAAAAAAATAAATCTAACGGTCTGTATAGATTATGCATGGTACGCCTAATGTATCAAATCAATCCTATCTCAAAATATGTGTGAGGTAATGAGTCATCACCTAATTGAGGTATTTAATATTGGCAAGAATATTTACTTAATGTCCAAATTAAATGATTATATATGTATATATGTGTGGTCTACTCTTACAACCTTAATTTCCTTGTTACTTTAATACCTCTAATTTTTGTAAGGTGTATTCTATTTTACGTGGCTTTTTACATTTTTTTTTATTTAAATATAAATTTAGATTAAAAGATTACGAATTATGATTCGGTGCTTATAAATATGAACGTTGAATCAAGATTTTATTTTCGATTCATTAATTTAGATTCGCACACATTATATAGATCCTTGAATCAAATTCTAACCCAAGAATTACATATTGAGTTGTAGTGTGTGAGTGTTCAAAATTGTTAGAGGAAGGATTTTAGTTGCAGTGTTTTACTCAGCACAAGTGTAAAATGGGACCAAAATATTCTTAACTTGTACTCTTTAGAAATGTTTTCAAGGTTTGAGGCTTACCTATTGCCTGCATAGACAAAGAAATCCCATCCCACAATTGGATTTTGTTTAGTGGCATATGGTATGTGATGTGCTCTTCTCTCCTTTAGTATATAAAATATTTATCGTTGCAATAAGAAATCAGGTTTTGTAAAAATAGTTTTGGTCTATCATTGGCTAATACTTCTAATTCTTAAAGTTTCCTTGTAATAATTATAATAATATGACTCTTATTGAAATTTATCATAATGAGGGATGCCTTGATAACACCTAAACTGAAACATAGTTGACTAATTATAGCTATTACGGAGTTGCAAAATGAGGGAAGATTAGAGAAGTCCATACCTTTTTCTTTTTTTTTTTTCTAATATATATATATATATATATATATATATATATTGACCAATCACTTAAATCAGCTTTGCAGATTGTGGAGTCAGAGCATGCATTTGGACTGTCTGATTGCTTATGTCCATATGATCGGACAGTTCAAATACATGCACCCGTATCTCAATTCCAAATCATCATAATACTTTTTTAAAAAAAAAAAAATAACTTTTAAATATAAATTCTATACTCCATTTAGTGACCAAAATAGCCATTATTAAATAGATAATAAATAGTTTAATCATAAAAACTGCGGATCAAGTCATTAGGGTTTTATTTTTAAAATTTTTTACTAACAATTTATAAAAATAATTATTTTTATATTCAAATCTATATAAAAGCAAAAAATATTCACAAATAATATAACAAAATCCCAATGTTATTGAAACCGGACCGGATAAAGAACCAGTAAGGCCGAGGGTTCATGATTCGACCGGATAAAGAACCGGATAAAGACTGAGAGTTCGTGGTTCGACTGGATTTTTTTCTATTTTTTAAAATATTATTAATTAATATAATTTTTATAAATACTACTACTAAAAAAAAAAATCAATCAAAACATTTAACATATGCCTCAAATATACTAGTCATAATATTTTTTCACCTTTTATTTTTTAAAAATTATTACTTGATTAGATATTTTCTGTTAAAATATTTTATTTTATGAGTTTTAATTTAAAAATTAAATAATTCAATAACTGTAGGTGAAATTAAAAAAAAGGATAGAAAATTATCTTTAAGTTCACAAATTTTAATAATTTATTCAATTTTTATTCTATTGTATTTTATTGAATTATTAAATCATTATATTATTTTCATTAAGTTCAAATGTGATTAAATAGTAAAAAAATCAATTATTTGTTAAATAAAATTTATTAGATTATTTATTTTTTATTTTTATGAAAAAATACTTATTTTATTAATTATTTTAAACT
Organism: Excoecaria cochinchinensis; assembly: GCA_947683425.1. Taxonomy (NCBI): domain Eukaryota; kingdom Viridiplantae; phylum Streptophyta; class Magnoliopsida; order Malpighiales; family Euphorbiaceae; genus Excoecaria; species Excoecaria cochinchinensis. Next base: position 656,027 of record CANTUQ010000100.1, read on the forward strand.
AGACCCGATTTTGGCCGATTTTTTTCAATCCGATTTTATGCAGTTGAATCAACCGGTTCGCGGTTCAACCGGCCGGTCCAGTTTTAATAACCATGCAAAATCCTAAACGAGCACAATGGACAGATCATATAGAAACTTTTTAGGAGTTATTTCATCTTTTCCATTAGTACTGGTTTCATATAGGAACTTTTTAGAAGTTATGGTTGAAAGTGATGCAAAAGTTGTAGCCGAAGCCTTGCAAGCTGAAGGTCGAAGAACCACCAGCTTCTTCAATCATAAAAATTATCTGAAATATTCATTTTGTTTTGTTAATAAAGCATTCAACAACATGTACATAGCCAGAATTTTTATTTGGTTGGGTCAAAATTTATAAGCCCTCAACTATCAATAGAAAACTGGTAATATCTGAAATAACTTATTATTGGATCTAAACCTGAAGCCCAATAAGTACTAAGAGCCCAACTAGCTAAGAACGCCCAGCACCACGGACACAAAACCAGAGCCAGAGGAGATAAGGCTCTGTAGGCTATCCAATTGGACTGACAGGGCGTGCTCCCTATTAGTCTACTGACACAAGCTGTCGCCATTCTCTTAAAATTGCTCCTCGTCATGTTGCTGTCTACCTACTCTGATACCAAAATAGACTATTTGAGTGGGTTTTCATATATACTATAAATATTTCAGGTCACTGCACTCAAGTGACACTTAATCTTGAGAGTTTCTCTCACTATATTTTCTCTCTCCAAACACTACTGACTTAATTTTCGGAGTGTTTACGCCTGATTCGACCGGACAAACTTTTTTACAGATAGCGAAGATCCAATCGGCTCGCGCAGAAACTGCCATCAAACTCCTACTATTCAAATTCTGATAAATAAAGAATAATCATAAACCTCTTTAAAAATTCTATTCAAATATCACCTATGAAAATTTTTGGGTCGGGTTGATTTTTAGGTCCAAAACTAAATAATAAAGTTTACTAACAATTACTAAAATTTAAATGATCATAATGGATATCTAAAATGAAAAAAATCATCAAAATCTCAAAATCAAGTCTAATTTATTGAAAGCATGTAAATTAACTAATTTAAACAACATAATGGTTAGGAAATTAGTTTTTAATTTTAAGTTTCAAGTTAGACTCCTTCATATGACTATGCTTCGCAAGATCAATCTATTCAATGTGATGCTCGATTCAATAGAAAGACTTTAAATATTGATTAAATAATAAAAGAAAATTACTACTTACATTTTATTTTTGTTAAAAATTAAAGTCCATCCATTCTAATTTTTAAAGAGTTTTATGTAAATTAATTAAATAAAATAAGTCCATTTAAGGACTTTTTTCTTTTAATTTTTTCTCTTTCATAATATAAAAATTGTGAATTTTCTTTTTAGGGATAAATATTTAATGGATTTAAATAATATAATATTAATTTTATTTGGTAGGGTCAATTTAGAAGATTTTAATGGATGAATTTGAAAAAAAAATTGCAAAATGAGTATGTTAATTTTTATTCAAACACTTATAATTGGTAGTGCTTGTATCTACATTCCCTGCTGCAATTAATTTACTTCTTTGAAAAAAAGAAAAAAGTTTATGGGGCTAGTGAGGAGACATAGATAGATGAAATAAGAGATTAGGAAACAAGGCAAAGGGAAGAGAAGCTGCCTCAAAAATGCCTAAGCTTACAAGGTTTAATTAGTAAGGAAAAAGAAGCAAAGGGTTAGATTTGCAAATCGTTCAAAGATTAATTTTCAAAACAAGAAAAGATAAGGGTTTAATTTCTTAAATCAAAGGCATTTATGATATAAATTGAAAAAACGTATGTGACAAAAAGAAAAACAAAGATGGCTAATAAGGATTTTTATGTAATTTTTATTACTTTTGTGATCATATAGGATTTTTGAAGTTTAAAGAGGCCAATTTTTCGTTTAACTAAACGACGTCGGAGTCAATTTGCCCTACTATAGAACTGGCATAGATCACTGATAAACCCCTAAACCCTCTCAGCCTCTGTCAGTCGTCATTGGATTATGCAGGCTTCAAAATTGCCGGGAAAATCAACGGTCTTCTAAAACCCTAGTCACTCTGCATTTAATTCTCTCTATCAAAACATCTCGCCCTGTCAAGCTCCAGGTTTTCGTGAAAAATTTCCTCAGAAACAAATAAGAACGGCTACTTTCTTCCACAATTTCCTCGTAACGCCCATTCCATGCTTAGCAGATGGAGAAAGCTCCTTCACTTTCCTTTAAAATCTCAAAAGTTCGCCTTTCATTCTTCTCTCACTGTCTTTAAACCCTCTGTCTCCGTCGCCGTCGATTTTGCCGATGAACCTACCACAACGTCCGCCGTTCAAGACTTCGGCGACCCTGTTCACTTCATTCTATCCGGTCTTAGATGTTTGGGGTTTAGGAGATTTTTCAGTGAGTGTAATTTTAAAAACTTGATTTCCACGCTGAATAGTTCTCAGATTGATCGAATCATGGAATGTTTGGGTGTTGAGAATGCGGATTATGCATTGGAATTCTTTCATCTTTTAAAGAATGAATTCAAATTCCGTCACTCGAGGATTTCGAGGCTTGTTGTCTCACATGCGTTGGCGAGGAGGAGGCGATTAAAGGAGTTACGATTGGTTTTAGACCAAATGCTGCGAGAAGAAGGTTTGTTTTCTCAAATTTATCAAGACTTTTTTGATTTGGTTTAGTTAAAAAAAAAGGAAAAAATAAATAAAATTTCTGTATATGAGATTTGATGATTGCTTGTGCTCATCTGACTGTATGTAATTCATATTTTGTGTATTATGTAGTTCCTGACAATAAGCTCGATAGATGAATGTGTTTTATTCATTTTCTTTCTTTGTTTTTCTGGAAATTTTTTGAATGTCGCTCACTTTGTTGTTTATAGATTTGGTGTGATTTCTGATAGGCTCTGGCTCAGCTCCTTTCCTTTGTGAGCTGCTCTCGAGTGGCTTCAGGAGCTGGGATTCAAGTAATGTCGTGTGGGATATGTTGGCTTGTGCGTATTTGAGATCTCAGATGATTCGTGATGCTCTCATTGTTCTTGTGAAGATGAAAGACCTGAACTTGAGGGCTTCTATACAAACGTATAACAGTCTGTTGTACAATCTGAGGCAGACGAATATCATGTGGGATGTGTATAATGAAATCAAAGATAGTGGCATCCCACAGAGTGAGTATACTAGTTCCATAGTCATAGATGGTCTGTGCAGGCAGTCTAGGTTTCGAGATGCTGTTTTATTCTTGCGGGATATTGAAGCGAAGGAACTTGGGCCTTCTGTTGTTTCATTCAATACCATCATGTCGAGGTTCTGTAAATTAGGTTTTGTAGATGTTGCAAAATCATTTTTCTGTATGATGCTCAAGTGTGGACTTCTCCCTGATACATACAGCTATAATATTCTTATTCATGGGTTATGTATGGCTGGTTCAATGGGCGAAGCTTTGGAATTAATAGATGATATGGAGAAGCATGGGTTGCAGCCTGATATAGTAACTTACAACATCCTTGTCGAAGGGTTTCGCCTGCTTGGCTTGATGAGCAGGGCCTGGATGATCACACAGATGATGCTAATGAAAGGGCTTAGTCCAGATCTTGTTACATATACAATACTTATATGTGGGCATTGCCAGGTAGGCAATATTGAGGAAGCACTGAAGTTGCAGAATGAAATGATTTTACGGGGTGTTCAATTGAGTATCATCTCATTCACAGTGTTGCTCGGCAGCTTGTGTAAAAGTGGACAGGTTGATGAAGCATTGAAATTATTTCGCGATATGGAAGACAATGGCTTGCAACCAGATCTCATGATGTATTCTATCCTCATTCATGGTCTGTGCAAGCAAGGAGAAGTTAAATGGGCTATCCGGCTATATAATGAAATGTCCTTCAACAATTTTTTGCCAAATTCTTTTGCACACAGCTCTATTTTGATGGGTCTTTGCAAGAAAGGTATGATAACAGGGGCTAGAATGTACTTTGATTCTCTGATAAGGAGCAACTTGGAAATTGACATCATTCTGTATAATATTATGATTAATGGATATGTAAAACTTGGTGCAATTGGGGAGGCTATAAAATTATACAAACAAATTGGAGAGAAAGGGATATCTCCTACAATAGTTACTTTCAATTCTCTTATCTATGGATTATGCAAATATGGAAATTTAGCTGAGGCTAGAAGGTTGTTGGATACAATCAAGATGCATGGATTGGAACCAAATGCAGTGACTTATACCACTCTTATGAATGCATACTGCGAAGAAGGTAATATTCAGGAGTTGCCAGAGTTGCTTTCAGAGATGGAGGCAAAAGCTATAGTACCAACTCATGTCACCTACACTGTAGTTCTCAAAGGACTTTGCAAACAGTGGAAGTTGCATGAATCTTGCCAGTTACTTGAGGATATGCACGCTAAGGGTCTAACTCCAGATCAAGTCACCTATAACACCATCATCCAAGCATTTTGCAAGGTCAGAAATATGACAAAGGCTTTTGAATTAGTGGATAAAATGTTACTCTGTAATCTTACGCCGTCGTCAGCTACATACAATATCCTCATCAATAGCCTTTGTTTATATAGTGATCTAAAGGATGCTGACACTCTTCTGGTTTTCCTTCAGGATCGAAAAGTTAATCTGAATAAATTTGCTTACAGTACAATTATCAAGGCTCATTGTGCCAAGGGTGATGTTCATAAAGCAGTTGTATACTTCCGCCAAATGGTGGAAAAGGGGTTTGAAGTTTCAATTAGAGATTATCATGCTGTGATTAGCAGATTATGCAAACGGTGTTTTATAAATGAAGCCAAGTACTTTTTCTGCATGATGCTATCTGATGGCGTTTCTCCTGATCAAGAAGTTTGTAAAGTGATGCTCAATGCATTCCACCAAGGGGGCCATCTCAATTTAGTGTTTGATGTACTGGCTGTGATGATCAAGTTTGGCTTACTCAATGATTAGTCCATGAGGAAGTAATTGTTCTCACACATCTCATCAAATGTAAAGATGTATCTGATGGCTTATGTTCAAGCTTCAATACTTCCTCTGTGCACGAGGTATGACATACAACACTATTGCATATCTATTACTTCAATGTTTGAGCTACAAATTCAATTTAAAATCAGACTCATCAAATCAACGATTTCCTTTTTAGCTGATTCAGTGTTTTAATGCCTATCTGCACTTTTAGCTGATTCTGTACACCTTTCATGAATCGCTGTAAACAAGTTGCACTGTGTTGATTCCATAAACAAGTTTTCGGAAAACTTCATTTTATCTAAGGTTTCTTTTGTTCTTGAGAAACTATGAATAATTCATATAAACATCCAGTAGCTTAAGTTGCCAGGAATCAAGTGGAAAAGGAAACAGTAACAATTTGGAGCTGATGTATGTCTCTTTCTATTTAGAAGATGCCATCATAATACTGGATGATGGAATATTTCAACTATTCACAAAAAGTTAAAATGCGAAGGGGACAAGTTACATTTTCTTGGCATATTTTCTAGAGTAATGAATTTTTGAGTTAAGAAACAGATCAAACTGCTTAATGATAAAGAGAGAAGGCACTTCCTATGAAACATTAAAGCCATAGGAGTTTGTTTGACAGCATCCATCAGTCCAATGCCATATAATATTGACCAACTTTGATTCTTATCTCAAGCTGGATTTTATAGTAGTTGCTGCCAGTTAGAGGGTGTTTCCACAGAATGCTTGTGTATGAACTTGGAAGCACAGAAAGATAGCAGAATGCTTTAACTTATATCTGTGGCATTCTCTTCAACATATATCTTTTTCTGGTTCAAAAGAATAGGTTATAGTTATTTTGCTAAAGAAGAGGAATGGGGCAGGTTAAATGCTACAGTATGTTGTGAACTTTCCATAAATAATAATTGGTCTTGCTTATTCTTTTTCTCTTTTTGACAACAAGCCTTTGTTTCTTCCCTCTCTGAAGTAAATTATTATACAATCAAGTACAGAAGTCTGATCGTCTTGTTTTTGTGAATATATAACTGGTTTCTTCTGGGTAGCAGGAAGGTGGTGATCTATGATATTCATCATCTAATTGTTTGCCTATGGTGCTAAATCATGCAAAATGAAGACAATTTGGCGACTATTTTCAGAAGCAATCTTCTCATGAAGCTAGTAAAAGGTAAACAATCCCAAGATCTCTATACGCCATCTCATGTGGCAAGAAAATAGTTGATTGTAATTTAGCTTCTCATTTTATGTCTATCCTTCAGGTGAACATAACTTATTTGTGTTTCCACTGCTGCTTCTTCACCAAGGCCTGATTGATGCAAAGGACTATGTTGTGCACTTGCAAGTTGCCTTTTTTTTTCTTCCTGGTATGCTATTGAACAAAGTGAAGCAGCCCAAAACATGAGAAGAAAAGATTCAGCCACGCACATGTTATTTAATACCTGTAGGTACTGGTAAACAAACTTTCTAACTTATACGGTTTTTTCATATTTATGATGAAATGAGGAATTCCACAATTTAAGTAAGGGAATTGTGGAAAATATTTAAGAAGTGAAGTTGTTAGGAATGATTAAGAATAATTATAACAATTTCAATTTTCAAATACAAACGTTTTGGGGACTTTTTTATAAATAATATATTTTAAAAAATAATTGAATATTTAGAGTGTTTTAATAAATATTTAGAGGATTGGGGTCTTTTTTATTTCCGCAACAAAGGGTTGCGGAAATGGATTTCATTTTCGCAACACTTTGTTGCGGAAATGAATCCAATATATATATATATATATATATATATATATATTAATGTTGAGCTTTCCATTCCATCGGCTGCTGGAAAAGCTGCCGGTTGTTTGTTTGTTTGTTTGTTTGTTTTTTTTTGAAATTGAAAAATATAAACCTTTTTATGGATGAAAAAATATAAATCAATCTTATTCTTTCATTTATTATTATGGGAAAAATATTTTTTTTACCTCAATTTGATAAATAAAAAAAAAATTATAGGTTAATGATAATTTATTAAAATTTAAAATTAGTAATATTTTGTACAATTAAAATAACTTAAAATAAAAATAATACATTTATTATATACATAATCAAATTTAAATAATATTTTTGTTTTAATTCAACACAAGAAAATAAATATTACGCTGTGCGTGTTGAATTAAAATGAAAATATTATTTAAATTTGATTATATATATAATGAATATATTATTTTTATTTTAAGTTATTTTAATTGCACAAAATATTACTAATTTCAGATTTTAATAAATTATCATTAACCTATAATTTTTTTTTTTGTTTATCACATTGAGTAAAAAAAAAAATATATTTTTTCTATATTAATAAATTGAAGGGCAAGATTGATTTATATTTTTTCATCCATAAAAAGGTTTATGTTTTTTCATTTCCATAAAAAAAAAAAAACCTTCCAGCTGCCGGTGGAATGGAAAGCTCAACATAATAAAAATATATTGGATTCATTTCCGCAACAAAAGTGTTGCGGAAATGAAATCCATTTCCTCAACACTTTGTTGCGGAAATGAAAAAGACACCAATCCTCAAAATATTTATTTAAACACCCTAAATATTCAATTATTTTTTTAAAAAGCATTATTTATAAAAGGTCCCAACATTTTGTGATAATACATGGAATTATGGTAGTTTCAAATTAATGATTTGTGAAGAGAATACATGGTTGACTTCTGTAATGTGTAAACTTTAGCTGTTCCATTTACATGTGCAATGGCAAGTGCAACCGAGGTACAATTGGTTAAAAGAGCTAGGATAGGAATCTCCCGATCTTGTCATAGAAAAGTCAAGATAGTCCTTATGTTGATCTAGTTGAGGACATGTAGAAAATTGTAGCTAAGAAATGGCAAATGCTGTATCAATCCAAATATCGCAAGTGTAAAATTGTTGGCTTCATTAACTTGCAGTAACCAACAGCGTTGTCCTTAAACTTCTATTTGTACAACAAACTTCTTTCTTTCACCCACTGTTAGATTTCCTGAAAAATGGATGGAAGGATAGCAGGTGAAATTAAATTGAAGATGAAGGATTTTTGGATTACAAATTGAAGTTTAGGGACATTATTGACAATGATAAGTTCATGGACACCGAGTTTAATTAAGCCTCAAGTTCTTCGTTTCAAATCCAGAAGAGACTATATAAAAATTAACAAACAATTGTATCGACTATCCATCCAAGGGTTTCTTAGGGATCTCTCTCTCCTTATTGGATCCAATAAGGTCGAGTACTTTCAATTATATGTATATATATATATATATATATATATATATATATATATATATATTTTGATATGTAGTTTTAACTTGTTATTTATATCGTCCTTTTTTCTTTTCGTTTCTCTAGGAATTAGGATACTCTATAAAACCTGAACTTCTGAGATTAATAAACCAATACACGATTTGTTTAATACTGTTGCCATTTTTCTAATTACAAATATTAATTGAGGTTTGAGAAGCATTCAACCAGAACTTTTTTCTCTTGCATTGTTGCCATTGTACGTAAAAAAAATAGATTCTCTTGATTAATAGCTTTGATATGTTTCATTGAAGGTTCTTAATTAGAAGTAAATGAATAGTAAAATATCCATGATAACCCCCTGAAAAAAAAAATAGTTTTAGGTATCTTGGTTAACTTTATAATTTATGGTAATAATGCCTATTTCTGGGATTAAAACCTCTAACATATCATGTGCATCATAAAGAACAAGAAAACAAAAGAAATTCCACATATAATTAAAGTCTGCTAGTTCAATTTGGATAAAACTTGCTACTCAACCCAAGGGACAGGCCCGAGAATCTAATGTCATTAGCATCTCTTCTCTCTCTTTTTTTCAGTAATATTTTCTCAATTGGGAGAAATCTTTTTTATATTATTGAGTTAATTTTTTCATTGATTAATTAGCTGTATTTTATATAAGCCAATAGATTTACCCAATTAAAATATTATTGCAATCAATGGTACATTTTCTGTTGGAAATGTATACAGTTGAAAAAGAAAAACCTAACTGTAGGATTAGAAACCACTAAAAACAACATACACTCGGTTTCAGTTTGTCCTACCCAACAAAACTAGGAAATTAACGTGTTAGATAAATCTAGACAACCGAATCTAAATGTAATGTTGGATTCTTGAAAAGCTTGTGGTTGTTATAATATTAAAATCAATCCATCAGACATTATATATATCACTATAATTAAATTCACTTCCACTTAAATTTTTTCTCAACTTAACATTTCTACTTTCATTCTTTCTGCTAAATTTCAATGGAAAAATCCCTCATAATTTTTTGGTTTTTCCTTTATATATTATCTGTTCAATGTATCTCTATTAGAAGTGCCCAGCTTGTACCAGCCTTATATGTATTTGGTGATTCTACTGTAGATGCAGGAAACAATAATAATCTGCAGACTAAGGCTAAAGCAAATTATCTGCCTTATGGTATTGATTTCAATAATAAACCAACAGGTCGTTTCACCAATGGCATGACAACTGCTGATTTTATGGGTAGGCAATTTTCTTTTCCCTTTGAAATTGCAATCTCACGATCTTGAAAATACCGCAAGTAGCATTTAATGTTATACAATTAATTTTGTTTTTTTGGTTGCAGCTACATTTCTTGGTTTACCATTGCCACCAGCTTATATGAATATTCCTGAGACGGAGAGGAGTAAGATAACAACAGGAATGAATTACGGGTCTGCTTCATGTGGTATTCTGCCAATTACTGGATCTGTTGCGGTAAGAAAACAGTATTTCATAAAAGCATTAATACATCTACAAACCCCTAAAGTGGCATTTTGTAATTGTAAGTGTTTTGTGCAATCGATGAAAATGTAAATGCTGAAATGGCCATTCTTTTTAATTCAGGGAACTTGCTTGTCACTGGACCAACAAATAGAACTTTTCAAGAATACTATAAAGAACACTGCGGCAAAAGTGAATTTGGCAAAGTCCATTATCTACGTCTCCATTGGGGCGAATGACTATACCTTGAATTATATGAACACGACAAGTGAGAATAGCAAAACTTTCAAACCAGATGGCTATGCCAAATTCGTTACAGACGAGCTCATCAAACGGTTGAAGGTAATCAGTTCTCTGCTTAACTTTGACCAGGAATTAATAATCTTGCTTTTATTTTCTGTTCGAATATTGTGATGTTTAAATGAAGTAAATGATTATGTGCAGACACTATATGAGTTAGGTGCAAGAAAGTTTTTGGTGAATGGATTAGGACCCATAGGATGCCTCCCAGTAATCAAATTCGCAGTTCCATTTAACACTAAATGTGTTGAAGTTGTCAACTCCTATGCAATGCTCTTTAACGATCAATTATCCACCAAGCTTCGGACATTGCAATCACAGTTGCCTAACTCTTTCTTTAGCTACTCTGATCATTACAAGACCTACCAAAGCGTTTTAGATGCTCCACCAGCTTATGGTAATAATTAACTATTCGACTTGTTGAATTCTTAAAACTTTTGCGCTATTATCAGCACGATAATGAAATTTCCTTTTATTTTGCGACAGGGATAAAGGATGTGACATTGGGTTGCTGGGATCGTGCCAAATCGGTGTGTCCGGTGAGGGACGAATATCTCTTCTTCGACGATGCGCATATTACTCAGAATGGTAACAAGATAATTACAACCCTTTGCTTCAATCACACGACGGTGTGTGCTCCTTTGAATCTTCTGCAACTTGCTTCAGCTTGAGCATTTGTTATTACGGCTGGGAAATTTGTGTTCAGGTTTCTAAATAGATGTGCTTGTTCTAAATGTACCATGAAACCAAAGCTTCTGGTGGTAACAAATGTACTAAAAAACAAATACATGTAAACCTTGTTCGCATACAAATTAATTTGATAAGAGGCCTACATGGTTTAAACCGAAATAGGGCATGTCTATTTACCATTTTTGGATTGCAATTTCCGCAGTTCATTGACTAATTTATCAATGTCCTTCAATGAACTTCCACCGTCGTTCACGGCGGCTAAGGCCTTCTTTTTCAATTCCTCAGCCTCCTTTTTCTTCTTCTCATATGCATCTCCGTTCATTGACTCACTTATCACTTTTCTCAACTTGTCCGAGTCTGGCACCGAGTCAGCACCCATACATACTCTCACCGCCACACCCAAATCATCCACCAACAGCTTATCATTCACAAACTGGTCCGCCTCCATAGGCCAGCTCAATAGTAATACACCGCTCACTATTCCCTCTAGCACCGAGTTCCACCCACAATGACTCAGGAACCGGCCTACAGCTCGGTGACTCAGTAGTACTACCTGTGGAGCCCACCTCCTTATTACTAACCCCCTCCCGGCTACCCGTTCTTCAAATCCGTCGGGTACTGCTCCGTACCCGTCCTCCACTTGTTGTGTTGTGCCCGTTTTCACTACCCAAATGAATCGGGCCATGCTCTTTTCCAGCCCGGAAGCTAATGCCTCCATTTGTTCCCTTCTCATCAATTTTTGGCTTCCAAAGCAAACATAAAGCACTGACCCATTCGGGCACCCATTTAGCCAATCCAACACATAACCGAGTGAATCTGAATTCGGGTTTCCCCGGCCAGAGTGATGAGGACCCAACAAGCTAAGCGGGCCAACTCCATATACCCGTTCGTGCCCCATTTTCCTCTTCAAGTGACCCAAATATTCACCCTCTAATGCCTCAAGGCTATTGAATATGCACCCATCACTCGATAGATTTGCCATCATTCCTTCTCTAACGATCTGCCAATCCGGGTCGGATCCCTCGTAAAGCCGGAAAATAGAAGGTAAATGCTCCTCCTTGAACGACGGCTTTTTGGGCAAGTCAACAAAATCGACGACTTCTAAATTGTTTATCTCATCGAGATGATCCCAACAGTAAGCACTAACGGAAGTCAAAAACGCGCCGGAGGAGAAGAAAGCGAATCTTGGAATTCCGATCTCATTCGCCAATCGTAAAGTCCAGCCGAGAAAGAAATCAGAAATGAGAGCTATAGGAGGGTTATGGTGGGAATGGAACCACTGGATAATTGGACCATAAAGCTTACTTAAAGCTGCAATTATAGGTGAATTGCCGGCGTTGCCGAGTTCTCTGACGTTTTCTACACCGGCGGGGAGTTTGGGGTGCGGCGGTAAAGGGAGGGTTAAATTTTGAATCTTGGGGTGGAGGCAAAGGAGAGGAGAGAGAGAGGGGAGGTTTTTGGGTGTGGTGACGATGGTGATGGTAAAGTTACGGAGAGAGAGTTGGTGGGTTAGGTCCAAGAGTGGAAGTGTGTGACCTTGAGCCGGATATGGGAAGATGAGAATATGTGGGTGTTGCTCTGCGGCATATGGGGCTGCGGTGGTCATGACGGGCGCCGGGAGAGAGGGTCTACTACTCCTGCTGGATTAGTGTGGGTTAAGGAAAAATCCCAAATTCGTGGTGGTTTGAGTAGATGCACTAAAATTTTCCGAATGTGCCCTTTTCAATTTTCTTGCGTTGCATTAGTTTACTATTAATATGTATAGTATTAAAGGTATAACTATTAATTTGTATAGTATTAGCGGTATAATATCAGCGTAGAATTAATGTGAATTATAATATATAATATTTGAGATAATATTATATTAATATGTAATATTTTATGCTGTTTTTGATGCATAATAATGTATTGTATTATTTTTAAATAAAATTAAAAAATATATAAAATTAAATTATTTTTAATATTATTAATTTTAAAAAAAATTAGTTGTAAAATATAACTTTTCGTACATACATCATATTTTTTAAAAGAAAATATACAAATCTTTTAAAATATGAATATATGAATATATATTAGTACACATATGTTAATTTGAACAACAACTATTAATTGAGTGGTTAAGTGATCAAATTATTGACTGCTTTAGAGCAAAAGGTCAACTAACAATAGAGTTGTGTAGAACCGAATCGGAATCGAAAATGAACTGAACTGAATGTATTTTAGTCAGTTTTTTTTTATTTTCAATTTTGAACCAAAATTAAATTTCGATTAATTCAGTTCGGTTTAATTAAAAGCAAAAAAATCCAACCTACCGAACTTAATAAAACTCACCGTTTTGCACATACATATATATATATAAAACAATCTTCTCTGCACTCTCGTCTTCCCCAACTATCCCACCTCACTCACTCCATTCTTTTGCTAAACCTCCACCATCGCCACTGCCTCCTCTCTCTCCTCTCAGTGGCGAAGCCAGAATTTGCAATCAAGAGGGCAAAAATATAAGTCAGGCTTAAAAGAAAAAAATTTCACATTCATACTATAAATAAATTGTTAAATAAAGAAAAATATTCATTAACATATTAAAAAAAATTACAATTACTGTCTACGTGTTTTCATACCCTGATAGCGATAAATAATAACTTCATTATAAAACACTAGTGTCTCCAACATGTACAATACTCAAAAGGCGTTCACATACTTTACCTTCCTGACTCGCATAATATACAACAATTACCATTTGTTCTTTATTTGATATGTCACGAGTTTCGTCTACTAATATTGAGAATAAAGCAGTCCCCAAATGTTGTATGATGGAATTGGTGGTTTCAATTACACAAGCACTCACAATATCCTTTTGAATATATGAAGATATCAATTTTAGATTTTTAGGACACTTGTCTATTACAACTCTTTTGACATCTTCATTATAATCACAAAGAAGTTTTAAAGTTGCCTTGAAATTTCCTGGCTTAGTTGAATCTATTGATTCATCATGATCGCGAAAAGCTAAACCTTGTCTCAAAAGAAATCTTACACAATTAATTGAAACAATTAAACGAGTTCGGTAGTCACTTCGAGCTTGGCTTGATTGCTTATCGACAATTGTTTAAAGATGTTGCTTTTGATTCATCAAAACTTGATAATTCTTTGAAGCTCGATTGTGTGCACTATTAGGACCTCCAATGTGTTCTTCTAGTTTTGATTTTTTCTTCCAGTTACTAAAATCTTCCTAGATAAATGCATCACAACTATCTCCATACCCTTTACTATCTGATTTGAAAAGGTAGCAATACAAGCAATATGCTGCTTCCTTCACCTTACTATACTCCAACCATGTACGGTGTTCATTAAACCAAGATGGATTAAATCTCCTCAACACTTTACATTGTAAAGTTTGTTTAAAATTATGATCACGAGGTTGACAAGGTCCCTTTTGAAGATACGCTCTTCGAACTTCATCTCTTATGTTTGGATGATAATCCATAATTGGCTTTCGCAATGCAGGATCGAATGGAAGATTTGTTAAATCAACTTCATAAGTACTTGAAGTTTGACTCTCTTTAGCATGACTTTCTTGATTTTGAATTGGTGGCAATGATTCATCCATATTTTTCCTCTTATAATACCTTTCCATGACTAAAAAAAATAATAAAAAAGAATTAGTAACTATTGACAAATACAAATACAAATAATAATAATAATTATTAATCGGTTATTGTTGTTGTTGTTATTATTATTATTATTATTATTTTGATAAGCTAAATAATTTATTGCAAACTTTAGTGAGCCGAACAACAGATCAAAGAGTAGGAACATAGGGGACTAACAGTCCCAAGAACAACAAGAAAAAAGAAAACCACTGCTAAAAGAAATAACAAACCAGCCCAGACCCAAAAAAAGATATAAACCTCTGCTAATATATAAACTTGCCATCACCTAATTGCTACCCAATCAACCAAACCCGAATGCAGAACCATATAACCCCTAGTACCAAAAAACCAAGAACAGCCAAACCTGTGAACAAAACTACAAAACAAGTCCCAACCCAATTGTTAGAATCTTTTAAAGGAAGGTTAATTGACGACAAAACTACAAATCAAGCAAAAATGTCCATATTAACAGATGACCATAAAGTATTATGCAGAAAGTCATGACCATAAAGTATTATGCAGCGCCCAAAATATGTATTATTTATACAACAACCCAATGAAGCCAAAAAAGCAACTATTGATACAACAACCTAATGAAGCAAAAATCGAAAGTACTATAAAAAACCAAGGAACAGAGCCTCAAACACAAAGGAAAAATAAAATTTCTGCTACACACAGTGGCGACGGTAAACTAGTACAAGTATAAACAATCCATTATCAAACAGTTAAGAGCATAAGAAATTAGAATGGAATAAAAAAGAATAGATTTTAAGCAACAAAATCATCAATCAAGAAGAACCGATTTTAAGCAAAAACCTAAAATTGTAAAAACTAAATTACTAACCTTTAAGAGATATAAAAGCAAAAAAAAAAAAAATTATAAAATTAAATTACTAACCTTAAATTAAAGATAAATCTTTGCAATAGTGCTTAATTTCTTCTCAAATTCAGCCGATTTTCCTTTAAAAATTTGAAGAGATAAAGAATAGAATTTTGTATTTTTTGTTTCAATAGAAGTGGGAATACAAAAAGGTTGATTGATTAAAAACTTAAGAAACAAGTTAAGAAGAGATGGGTAAAAATAAAATTTTAAGGGGGGCAAAATGATGTATTTAATATATATGTATAAATATATATATAATTAATTTATATCTGTGGCATTCTCTTCAACATATATCTTTTTCTGGTTCAAAAGAATAGGTTATAGTTATTTTTCTAAAGAAGAGGAATGGGGCAGGTTAAATGCTACAGTATGTAGTGAACTTTCCATAAATAATAATTGGTCTTGCTTATTCTTTTTCTCTTTTTGACAACAAGCCTTTGTTTCTTCCCTCTCTGAAGTAAATTATTATACAATCAAGTACAGAAGTCTGATCTTCATGTTTTTGTGAATATATAATTGGTTTCTTCCGGGTAGCAGGAAGGTGGTGATCTATGATATTCATCATCTAATTGTTTGCCTATGGTGCTAAATCATGCAAAATGAAGACAATTTGGCGACTATTTTCAGAAGCAATCTTCTCATGAAGCTAGTAAAAGGTAAACAACCCTAAGAACTTTATACGCCATCTCATATGGAAAGAAAATAGTTGATTGTAATTTAGCTTCTCATTTTATGTCTATCCTTCAGGCGAACATAACTTATTCGTGTTTCCACTGCTGCTTCTTCATCAAGGTCTGATTGATGCAAAGGACTATGTTGTGCACTTTCAAGTTGCCTTTTTTTTTCTTCCTGGGATGCTATTGAACAAAGTGAAGCAGCGCAAAACATGAGAAGAAAAGATTCAGACATGTACATGTTATTTAATACTTGTAGCCTTGGGTACTGGTAAACAAACTTTCTAACTTATACGGTTTTTTCATATTTATGATGAAATGAGAAGTTCCACAATTTAAGTAAGGGAATTGTGGAAAAGATTTAAGAAGTGAAGTTGTTAGGAATGATTAAGAATAATTATAACAATTTCAATTTCCAAATACAAACATTTTGGGAACTTTTTTATAAATAATATATTTTAAAAAAATAATTGAATATTTAGAATGTCTTAATAAATATTTGGAAGATTGGAGTCTTTTTCATTTCCGCAACAAAGTGTTGCGAAAATGAATCCAATATATATATATATATATTAATGTTGAGTTTTCCATTCCACTGCCAGCTGAAAAAGTTGTTGGTAGTTGTTGTTGTTGTTTTTTTTTTTTTATGAAAATGAAAAATATAAACCTTTTTATGGATAAAAAAATATAAATCAATCTTATCCTTCCATTTATTATTATGGGAAAAATATTTTTTTTACTCAATTTGATAAACAAAAAAAATTATAGGTTAATGATAATTTATTAAAATTTAAAATTAGTAATATTTTGTGTAATTAAAATAACTTAAAATAAAAATAATATATTCATTATATACATAATCAAATTTAAATAATATTTTTGTTTTAATCCAACACACGAAAATAGTTATTTTGATTGTACAAAATATTACTAATTTCAGATTTTAATAAATTATCATTAACCTATAATTTTTTTTTGTTTATCAAATTGAGTAAAAAAAAATATTTTTCCCATAATAATAAATGGAAGGGCAAGGTTGATTTATATTTTTTCAACGATAAAAAGGTTTATGTTTTTTCATTTCCATAAAAAAAATAAATCCTTCCAGCTGCCGGTGGAATGGAAAGCTCAACATAAAAAAAATATATTGGATTCATTTCCGCAACAAAGTGTTGCGGAAATGAAATCCATTTCCTCAACACTTTGATGCGGAAATGAAAAAGACACCAATCCTCAAAATATATTTTTAAACACCCTAAATATCCAATCATTTTTTAAAAAAACATTATTTATAAAACGGTCCCAACATTTTGTGATAATACATGGAATTATGTGACGCGACCTCAGCAAGTGTACTGAATCGGCAAGTAATATAGTGAAATATAATTAAGACCACAAGTTATCGAACCCAAGGGACTGTGTTGTGCAAGTTTTTGACAATTAATTATATGCTAAAGAATTCCCAATTATTTTGATTTGGTGATTGTTTAACGCAAAAGAATTAATAATCTAACTGATGATATTAATGTCTAAGAATATTAACGATTTAATAATACAGCAATTTGATAAAATAACTAAGAGATCTTGCTAAGGAATACCCATTCTCCCCAATAATATCATGTGAATACTTGATTCAACAATTTCATATACAATCAGTGAATAATCTAGCCTATACCATAGCTTGCCTTTTGGATCCAGCTTCTCTAAATTATGCACTTACCAATCCGGATTCAGCACATAAATTAGCATTATGACAGATCTTAAGTTATAAGTTAAATAATCTTACCATTACGAATTCAGATACCAAACTCATTTATCTTCCACCATTCTGAACCTATTGAAATAAATATTCACAGATTTTAACTATCAATTCGGATTCATCAAATCAATGAAAGTTGATTAAAATAGAACAGAACATGTGTACGTATTTATGGGCTGATAGCAATCAAAGTTTATCTTGGTAGATCTCCCCTTAACTTACATTCAAACCAGCAACAACAGATAATTTCAGAGAAGATAAAACTGAAGTATATTTGTATGTAGTTATGAACTGATTACAATTAAAGTTTATCTTGGTAGATCTCCCCTTAACTTGTACTCTATTCAGCAACAACAAATAAAATCAGAGAAAATACAACTGAGTATATGCATAATACAATCCATACAAAATATTCACATGAATTACTGGGGAATTAAGGCATCCCTTAACAAGAAATAAAATTACTCACTCATATTTGAAATAAAGACTGGATTAAATAGAGAGAAATCGATATTACCCATTTGAATCTGAAAAGGAAAATCTTACAGTAAACCAAACGATGTTCTTCAATTGAATCAGCTATTCCAACTTCCAAATTAAATTACAGAATTGAATTCTCACTTCTAAGAATTTTCAGATCTGAAATCCCAGAGTTTATTTTTCAGCCAAAACTAAAACTAAAAATTCTTCTTTTTTTCTCTCTGATTATTCTCTCAGATTTTTAATAGCAACAGCATAAATTAAAATTCTAAAACTATATGAAAAACTCAATATTAAGTTGCAGAGAAAAAATAAATGTTCCTTTCTTTTTTTTTTCGTTCCAGGAAAACTCCATCGACCCCCTTTTCTGTCTAATTTCGGTCTCTAAATAACCGTTCAAAATTCCAAGTCAAAAGGTGGCCTTCAAAGTCTTTGATTTTGTACAGATTTGGTTCACAAATAGGTTACACGGCGGTATGAGAGTCTCTCACCGCCGTGTAACTTGCCTCTGGTCAACAATCTTGACATTTTGCTCTCCTTGTCCAGTGCCGCAATTTCTGGAATTTTTACGCCTCACACGGCGGTACGAGACTTCCATACCGCCGTGTAACACTTTACGTATGTGATGATTCTCGTGGTACACGGCGGTATGGATGTTCCTTACCGCCGTGTGCTGCCCTTCTGATGCTCCCTTTTATTTTCGTTTCACACGGCGGTGAGGAATAACCTTACCGCCGTGTAAGCTACCTAAAAATGCCAAAATTAACATAAATCTTCATTTAGTGCACCAACTTAACATCAAATGACATTTTATCAAAAATTAACACAAATAACAGCTTTTAGACTAAGAAATAATCTCTAAATTCACATCAAAACATTGTTTAATTTAAACATATCATTATGGTATTTTCAAATTAATGATTTGTGAAGAGAATACATGGTTGACTTCTGTAATGTGTAAACTTTAGCTGTTCCATTTACATGTGCATTGGCAAGTGCAACCTAGGTACAATTGGTTAAAAGAGCTAGGATAGGAATCTCCCGATCTTGTTATAGAAAAGTCAAGATAGTCCTTATGTTGATCTAGTTTAGGACATGTAGAAAATTGTAGCTAAGAAATGGCAAATGGTGTATCAATCCAAATATCACAAGTGTAAAATTGTTGGTTTCATTAACTTGCAGTAACCAACAGCGTTGTCCTTAAACTTCTATTTGTACTGCAAACTTCTTTCTTTCACCCACTGTTAGTGATAAAGCCTGTGTACTACGTCCGAGAGGAAGGAACTCAACAGCTGCCTGTGTACTACGTCAGTGAAGTACTTAGAGGTGCGAATTTGAGGAAGGGACCGATTGAGCAGCTCATTATCGCCCTCATGATGTGTGCAAGAAAACTGAGACCGCACTTTGAGGTGCACACAATTGTCGTCCGATCAGGTCACCAACTTAGAAGGATTCTCCAGACCCCCGATCTGGAAGGCAAAATGGTGGGATGGGCAATTAAGCTACAGTCCTGGGATGTGAGATACGAGCCCAGAAAGGCAATAAAGGCCCAGGCTTTGCCAGATTTCGTCGCTGAATTTGCGGGTGAGGAGCCACAGAGTCAGTCAAAGCTACAAAATTGGAAAATGACGGTGGACGGCACAGCGAATGACACTCGAGGAGGTGTAGGCATAATAATAAAAGGCCCCTTGGGCATCACAATAAGGTACGCAATAAAGCTCAATTTTAAAGCTTCCAATAATGTAGCAGAGTACGAGGCGCTCCTTCAAGGGCTGAGACTGCTCCACGCAATCTGACCGGAGTCAGTAGCCATCAGGAGTGACTCCCAGCTGGTAACCAGTCAGGTCCTGGGGACCTTTGAAGCCAGAGAAGCCACCATGATCCAGTACCTAGCCAAGGTCAAAGCTGCCTTCGCAAAACTCGAGGAAACTGGGTCAGAATGGGAGCTCCAGAAAGTGCCAAGAGTCCAAACGTCAGAAGCCGATCGGCTAGCAAAGATTTCTGACTCTGAACAAAGTGTTATAGAGGAAAACATTGCCGTTGTCGACCAGAATTCCTCCTCCCTAGACGAGCCAGAGATGATGGAGATCGACCAAGAGGATGAAACCTGGATAAGCCCAATTATGCGGTACCTCCAAACAGGTCGGCTGCCTGAGGACAGAGATAAAGCTCGAAAGGTATCACGAAAATCTCTTAATTACTCCATCATTAACAGTGATTTGTACAAAAAAGCTTTCAGCCACCCTTGGCTCAAATGCGTAACGGTGGAAGAGGGAGATTACATCCTCAGAGAACTCCACGAAGGTATATGCGGAGCACACGAGGCAAGCAGAGCTAAGGCAAGAAAAGCCCTCCAGACGGGATACTACTGGCCCAGCATGCTCAAAGATGCCCAAGAAAAAGTGAGAAGGTGCCCGCAATGCCAGGTACATCGGAGGATCATAAGGCAACACGGGGCAGACCAACAACCGATCGGGATTGCTTGGCCGTTCGATCAATGGGGGCTGGATATCTTAGGGCCGTTTCCCCAAGGCAAAAAGCAGATGAAGTTTCTCATAGTAGCGGGAGACCACTTCTCCAAATGGATTGAGGCTAAACCTATAGCCACTATCACAGCCGAGAGGGTTAAGAGCTTCACTTGGAAAAATATCATATGCAGGTATGGCTTACCCAATGTTTTTATTGCAGATAATGGCAAGCAGTTCGACAGCTCCACTTTCAGAAACTTTTGCCAAGGCCTAAACATCAAATTAAAGTTCACGTCAGTCGCTCATCCCCAAAGCAACGGAATGACTAAGGTCTCCAATCGGACCATCCTGGAAGGAATAAAAAAGCGACTGGGTAAAGCAAAAGGCAATTGGACTGATAAACTGCAGAGTGTCCTGTGGACGTACAGAACTTCGCCCAGGACAGGCACTCATCAAACGCTATTCTTCCTCGTCTACGGCTCCGAAGAAATGATACCTGTAGAGGTCGGCCTTCCCTCTTACCGATCGACGCTCTACTCCGAACAAAAGAATGCTCAAGAAAGACGCCAAGACTTAGATCTTATAGAAGGAAAGGGAGGATGCCTACACCAAGATCGCTGCCTACAAGCAAAGAGTTGCCAGGTACCACAATGCTAAAGTGAGGTCAAGAACTTTCAACGTCGGTGATCTGGTGCTCAGAAAGGCAGACTTAGGCTCGGGAAATGCCGGGGGGGGGGGGGGGGGGGGGCAAGCTAATGCCAAATTGGGAGGGGCCCTACGAGGTCTCCAAAGTTTTAAGTCCGAGCACGTATAGCCTCCGAACTATAGAAGGGCAAAATGTCCCCAGTGGCTGGAATGTTGAAGTACTCAAAAAGTACCATAAGCAAAGAGTTGCCAGGTACCACAATGCTAAAGTGAGGTCAAGAACTTTCAACGTCGGCGATCTGGTGCTCAGAAAGGCAGAGTTAGGCTCGGGAATTGCCGGGGTGGGCAAGCAAATGCCAAATTGGGAGGGGCCCTACGAGGTTTCCAAAGTCTTAAGTCCGAGCACGTATAGCCTCCGAACTATAGAAGGGCAAAATGTCCCCAGTAGCTGTAATGTTGAAGTACTCAAAAAGTACCATCTCTAATAATGTATTAGAACTTGACAATTGCCTGATTAATAAAGAGGTTCTTTCTTTCACCCCTGTTCAAATTATGCATGATATACAGCTTATACGCTAGGCTTGATGTCCATCCCAAGCTGAAAAAGCGAAAGTTGCTGTTCGTCCGTTTGCAAGATGAAGATCTCTGTTAGGATCAACTAGGACTAAATCTGTCATGATGGAGGATCTTACCTCCCCAAGTGTTTGTATTATGGAGGATCTCACCTCCCTAGCTCGATTATGCAACCTTTATGCAACTTTACGAGTATTGTCTAACTCGATTATGCAACTTTCATGCAATTATACGAGTATCACTCAGCCCGATTATGCAATTTTTATGCAACCAGAAGGGCTCATGCACCAGGTTCGACACCCGCTCTGAACCAAAAACACAAAGGCCGGTTAGTTTATCCGCTAAGTCGGACGCCCCGATCAGAAATTGCGCGGACCATCTCGATCCGACAAGGTCGACGATGCTCCCAATCTAGATTGAGCCAAGCGGCCACTGGACTTGAAGGTCATTCCAATTCAGGAAGTACCCAGCTTTATTGAATTATTTCACAATAGCAAGTTATATGCACTTTAGTGAACTTTGCAAAATTCATGCAATTTTTTCAGAGATTTGCGAATGCAAGATCAAAATTGCAACTTACACAAAATAAAGATAAACAGCAAAGAATATATTATTCATTGAAAAACAAAAACAAAAACATCATACAACTTGTACACATATACAACTTCTAATCTAAGTCTCTATATCTACAATCTCTATTGCGTCAGGAGGCTCGGAAGGTGTATCTACTTTTTGATCGGGTAAAGCCTGGGAAAGGTCGGCAGTGCGCTGAGAAGGCTTAGCTACCCCTTCGGAGACAGCCTCGGCGGACGAAGGCACGTTGACTTCAGCCTCGGGTGGTGTGTCTCTCTGAGCCTGTGGCGAAGAGACCTGCTCGAAAGCTCCCTCTCTAGGAGCATCTCCTTCATCGTCACTGGATGGCGGATCGGGCAAGGCTGTAGGGTCCTTTATCCAGTTGAGGTCGGCATCGGGGAAGCGTTTCCCAGCTTCATGGATCAGTCGCGACAGCAACTTCGCCTGAGCCTCGCCCATTTGATCAAGCAGTTGCTCCTCTCGAGAGGCGAGTCCCTCTTCAAACTTCCTGCCCTAGGTGGCCTCCTTGTTCACCAGAGTGGCGCGAAGACGATCGCACTCCACCACAACTTGATCCCTCTCCTCCAGAGCCTTAGCCTTCTCAGCGCTTAGAGTTTTACACTCGCCGCCCAACCTGGTCGCCTCTTCCTCAAATTTTTGACACTGAGCACTATCGGCTGTTAGGCGTGCCATTTCACCTTTCAGACGATCGGACTCAGCGAGCCTCGACTTCAGCTTCTTAGCATGGCGACTGGCCTCTCTCCTCGCGACCACCACCTCCTCCCGAAGGCCGGAGACCTCCTTTTGAAGACCTGACACCTCCAGGTGAAGTGTGGAGTTTTCTCGATGAGCAGAGTCCCATTGAGCGGCCGCCTCTCCCCTCGCCTTCCCAGCCTCCCTCGTCCTGGCCTCAGCAAGGCCACCAATGCCATGTAGGCACTGGCCCCTTCTAATGAGCTGCAAAAGGGAAAGAACAATCTCAAGCAAGAGAAGAATTTGCCATAAGAGGCAACAACAACTAGGCTGGCCAAATCTTACCTCTAAAGCTTGCTGATTGAACATACTCCACTCCCGAGAGAGCGAACCAAGGTCTCCCATGGCCTTGTAGTCGTCCTCTTGGAGAATACCCTGGCAGAGATAACTGACAACTATTTTGTTGCTTGTTGACCAGTCATTGCCAAAGTTCTCCTTCAAGAAGTCCTGTAATGGCACAGGTCGCCTATCCGTTCGTCGAGATGGATCGCTCGGCACGACAGCCTTGCTTTTGCTAGCTGCAGTAGCTTATCTCTTTGAGGCCTCTTCAGCCTGCCTCCTCTCGGCCTCGGACGATCGGGTTTGCCCCTCCTGGGTTGTCTCCCTCAAAACTTGCTGGTCAGGAAGAGGGACGTCCCCAGACCCTTCCTCCTCCTCCTCCGGCTCGTTTTCGAGTATAACTCTCCGTCGGCGGGGAGGCTAGTCTACCACTTTAGGACCCACAGACGAAGGAGCTGTTTCGACTGGAGCTTGGCGGGTTGATGTCACAGCGGCTGTTGAGGGAGGAGCAACAGAGATTGGAACAGTGACGATCGGCACACCAGACGAAACACTCTACCGCAGTTTCTGCACTTCAGATACAGGCAAGAGCTTCTGCCTTTTCCTCTCCTC
Organism: Excoecaria cochinchinensis; assembly: GCA_947683425.1. NCBI lineage: Eukaryota > Viridiplantae > Streptophyta > Magnoliopsida > Malpighiales > Euphorbiaceae > Excoecaria > Excoecaria cochinchinensis. The sequence continues at coordinate 680,146 of CANTUQ010000100.1, forward strand.
TTTGGCTTCCACTTGGTCTCCCTTTTAGCAACAGCCCGACCAAGGATGCACTGGGACATGTCATTTCCACCAGCCATTTCAGCTGCAAACAGACAATAAACAAGATAAGTTTCTCAGACCGAAAATTTGCGTCTCACGTAAATCAAATGCAATGCATGACTGATGCATGGTGATAATGTTTTCTCCCCGATTCTAATGCTCACGTTCTGCATTCTCAGCGTCTTCAGAGCTGGAAGAGCCAAACAGCGTGGTCAGGAGAAAGCTGGACAGATAGGGCTCTCTATGCCTGCTCACGGCGTCCATCAGCTTCTTAATATCGCCCTCATACATGGGGTTGACCGGCTGCCTGGTCCTTCAAGATTTCGGCTCTATCCGATCGGGTGAGGCGCACCCCAAATTCGCCCTTCATCCCGACCAGAAAGTATCTCTCCTTGTACCCCTTCATCGAGGTGGGGATGAACATTAGTTTCTTCTTTGGCCGGCTGGTGAAGAAGTATTCCGTCCCATCGCTCCGACCCGATATGTAAAAGAAATGGGTGAAAAGTTCCAGAGTTGGCGCCACCCCTTCTATTTTGCAGAGGATTTTAAAGCACGCCACCAACCTCCACCCGTTCGGATGCAACTGATTAGGGGCAATCCCATACCCCTCCAATATCGCCATCTCGAAGGCGCCTAGTGAGAACCTCAGGCCTGTATCCAAGCTCCAGAGGTGACAAATGAACCACTCGTTGTTATCTCTGCCAAAAGGTCCATCTGTCACCGCCATTAATTCTGGGTAGGCTGCCACGGATACGTTATCGGAAAAGCCGTATTTTGAGGGGATTTCAGCCACGTCCCCAGTGGTCAATCGAGAGTGTAGCTCGACGGCTGGTTTGTTTTCATACCCATCCAAGAAACTCTTGTCTTGCACCTCACCACTGCTGGAAGCCATTTTCAATAAGCGAGAATGGAGGAAAGGTGCAATTATCTAACTTCTAAATGGAGTGGATGCAGAAAGAAAGTGAAAGGCGAAATGAAGCAGAAAGCAAAGAGGAAAAATTACTTACTTGATAAAAGGGACTTAAGAAATTTGAAGAAGAAGCAAGGGATGATTGCGAAAATCTGGGAGTTGAGAAGGATTTTTGGCAGAGCTTCGCTAGGGATTGCAAAAGTAAAAAGGAAATTCTTTTGAAATCCCCTATTTATAAGCCAGAGCTTCCAAAGCACGCCAACCGTCGCGCCACTAGAAGAGCGCCACGTGTCAAAAGACATTATGGCTGTACACAGAACGAAGCGTCACCCTTGGAGCACGCGCGACATTAAGTGGAAACAGCTGTCCAAGCAGGCGCATCTCTTCAGAAAAAGCGCCTCCCAGTTTCAAAAATCCCGCCAACGCGCCTCTTCGGATCGAAAAAATTCATAACAAATTTCATCCGAACGGACCTACAAAAGGCCAATTCATGCCCGATCTGAGGGGGAGACAAGTGATAACACAACAAATATCATTTGCGCTAAGGCCCATTCAGCCGGCCCACTTAACTGGCAAGGCCCAACGCCTAATAACCAAGAGTAGCAGACATGAGCTCCTAGGCAGCGCACACGCCCGATCGGCTGATGTGACCGCTAGTCCCATCAGCCGCCTGACACAAGGCAGCGCCTATGCCTACCACTTGCTCCCTTTCATGTCGCCGAATACCTACTTTGACAGCCAGTAATCACTCCCCAGGCACTCAAGTGCCCCTCAATCATCTCATATAAATAGCACAGCCAACGATGGCACCAGGTATTGAATCCCCAACATTCTATCTCTAAAAAAGCACTTTCTCTCTCTAAGCTACTAACTTAAGGTTCGGTGTGCTTACGCCTGGTCCGACCGGACACTTCTTATTGCAGGATTTTCTCATCCGATCGGCTCGCCCTCTCTTCTTCAGATAAAGATTTCTTAGGCTTTATCACTCAAGTTGCCTTATGGTGGCATCATTGAATTCGGGAAGGAGGTTGGTCCTCGTAGGGGACTTGATGGGTCCTTCCCTCCTTCTCGAGGTGCCTGATCTGGCACGAACATTATCGTCATGATCGAGGTCCATGGGGGTCGTGTTCTCGTTGGATCGTCAGTTCGCCATGCTCTCAACGAAAGCACAAAATGATAAAGCCTAAGAAATCTTTATCGCAAGTGTAAAATTGTTGGCTTCATTAACTTGCAGTAACCAACAGCGTTGTCCTTAAACTTCTATTTGTACAACAAACTTCTTTCTTTCACCCACTGTTAGATTTCCTGAAAAATGGATGGAAGGATAGCAGGTGAAATTAAATTGAAGATGAAGGATTTTTGGATTACAAATTGAAGTTTAGGGACATTATTGACAATGATAAGTTCATGGACACCGAGTGTAATTAAGCCTCAAGTTCTTCGTTTCAAATCCAGAAGAGACTATATAAAAATTAACAAACAATTGTATCGACTATCCATCCAAGGGTTTCTTAGGGATCTCTCTCTCCTTATTGGATCCAATAAGGTCGAGTACTTTCAATTATATGTGTATATATATATATATATATATATATATATATATATATATATATATATATATATATATATATATATATATATATATATATATATATATATATATATATATATATATATATTTTGATATGTATTTTTAACTTGTTATTTATATCGTCCTTTTTTCTTTTCGTTTCTCTAGGAATTAGGATACTCTATAAAACCTGAACTTCTGAGATTAATAAACCAATACACGATTTGTTTAATACTGTTGCCATTTTTCTAATTACAAATATTAATTGAGGTTTGAGAAGCATTCAACCAGAACTTTTTTCTCTTGCATTGTTGCCATTGTACGTAAAAAAAATAGATTCTCTTGATTAATAGCTTTGATATGTTTCATTGAAGGTTCTTAATTAGAAGTAAATGAATAGTAAAATATCCATGATAACCCCCTGAAAAAAAAAATAGTTTTAGGTATCTTGGTTAACTTTATAATTTATGGTAATAATGCCTATTTCTGGGATTAAAACCTCTAACATATCATGTGCATCATAAAGAACAAGAAAACAAAAGAAATTCCACATATAATTAAAGTCTGCTAGTTCAATTTGGATAAAACTTGCTACTCAACCCAAGGGACAGGCCCGAGAATCTAATGTCATTAGCATCTCTTCTCTCTCTTTTTTTTAGTAATATTTTCTCAATTGGGAGAAATCTTTTTTATATTATTGAGTTAATTTTTTCATTGATTAATTAGCTGTATTTTATATAAGCCAATAGATTTACCCAATTAAAATATTATTGCAATCAATGGTACATTTTCTGTTGGAAATGTATACAGTTGAAAAAGAAAAACCTAACTGTAGGATTAGAAACCACTAAAAACAACATACACCCGGTTTCAGTTTGTCCTACCCAACAAAACTAGGAAATTAACGTGTTAGATAAATCTAGACAACTGAATCTAAATGTAATGTTGGATTCTTGAAAAGCTTGTGGTTGTTATAATATTAAAATCAATCCATCAGACATTATATATATCACTATAAGTAAATTCACTTCCACTTAAATTTTTTCTCAACTTAACATTTCTACTTTCATTCTTTCTGCTAAATTTCAATGGAAAAATCCCTCATAATTTTTTGGTTTTTCCTTTATATATTATCTGTTCAATGTATCTCTATTAGAAGTGCCCAGCTTGTACCAGCCTTATATGTATTTGGTGATTCTACTGTAGATGCAGGAAACAATAATAATCTGCAGACTAAGGCTAAAGCAAATTATCTGCCTTATGGTATTGATTTCAATAATAAACCAACAGGTCGTTTCACCAATGGCATGACAACTGCTGATTTTATGGGTAGGCAATTTTCTTTTCCCTTTGAAATTGCAATCTCACGATCTTGAAAATACCGCAAGTAGCATTTAATGTTATACAATTAATTTTGTTTTTTTGGTTGCAGCTACATTTCTTGGTTTACCATTGCCACCAGCTTATATGAATATTCCTGAGACGGAGAGGAGTAAGATAACAACAGGAATGAATTACGGGTCTGCTTCATGTGGTATTCTGCCAAGTACTGGATCTGTTGCGGTAAGAAAACAGTATTTCATAAAAGCATTAATACATCTACAAACCCCTAAAGTGGCATTTTGTAATTGTAAGTGTTTTGTGCAATCGATGAAAATGTAAATGCTGAAATGGCCATTCTTTTTAATTCAGGGAACTTGCTTGTCACTGGACCAACAAATAGAACTTTTCAAGAATACTATAAAGAACACTGCGGCAAAAGTGAATTTGGCAAAGTCCATTATCTACGTCTCCATTGGGGCGAATGACTATACCTTGAATTATATGAACACGACCAGCGAGAATAGCAAAACTTTCAAACCAGATGGCTATGCCAAATTCGTTACAGACGAGCTCATCAAACGGTTGAAGGTAATCAGTTCTCTGCTTAACTTTGACCAGGAATTAATAATCTTGCTTTTATTTTCTGTTCGAATATTGTGATGTTTAAACGAAGTAAATGATTATGTGCAGACACTATATGAGTTAGGTGCAAGAAAGTTTTTGGTGAATGGATTAGGACCCATAGGATGCCTCCCAGTAATCAAATTCGCAGTTCCATTTAACACTAAATGTGTTGAAGTTGTCAACTCCTATGCAATGCTCTTTAACGATCAATTATCCACCAAGCTTCGGACATTGCAATCACAGTTGCCTAACTCTTTCTTTAGCTACTCTGATCATTACAAGACCTACCAAAGCGTTTTAGATGCTCCACCAGCTTATGGTAATAATTAGCTATTCGACATGTTGAATTCTTCAAACTTTTGCGCTATTATCAGCACGATAATGAAATTTCCTTTTATTTTGCGACAGGGATAAAGGATGTGACATTGGGTTGCTGGGATCGTGCCAAATCGGTGTGTCCGGTGAGGGACGAATATCTCTTCTTCGACGATGCGCATATTACTCAGAATGGTAACAAGATAATTACAACCCTTTGCTTCAATCACACGACGGTGTGTGCTCCTTTGAATCTTCTGCAACTTGCTTCAGCTTGAGCATTTGTTATTACGGCTGGGAAATTTGTGTTCAGGTTTCTAAATAGATGTGCTTGTTCTAAATGTACCATGAAACCAATGCTTCTGGTGGTAACAAATGTACTAAAAAACAAATACATGTAAACCTTGTTCGCATACAAATTAATTTGATAAGAGGCCTACATGGTTTAAACCAAAATAGGGCATGTCTATTTACCATTTTTGGATTGCAATTTCCGCAGTTCATTGACTAATTTATCAATGTCCTTCAATGAACTTCCACCGTCGTTCACGGCGGCTAACGCCTTCCTTTTCAATTCCTCAGCCTCCTTTTTCTTCTTCTCATATACATCTCCGTTCATTGACTCACTTATCACTTTTCTCAACTCGTCCGAGTCTGGCACCGAGTCAGCACCCATACATACTCTCACCGCCACACCCAAATCTTCCACCAACAGCTTATCATTCACAAACTGGTCCGCCTCCATAGGCCAGCTCAATAGTAATACACCGCTCACTATTCCCTCTAGCACCGAGTTCCACCCACAATGACTCAGGAACCCGCCTACGGCTCGGTGACTCAGTAGTACCACCTGTGGAGCCCACCTCCTTATTACTAACCCCCTCCCGGCTACCCGTTCTTCAAATCCGTCGGGTACTGCTCCGTACCCGTCCTCCACTTGTTGTGTTGTGCCCGTTTTCACTACCCAAATGAATCGGGCCATGCTCTTTTCCAGCCTGGAAGCTAATGCCTCCATTTGTTCCCTTCTCATCAATTTTTGGCTTCCAAAGCAAACATAAAGCACTGACCCATTCGGGCACCCATTTAGCCAATCCAACACATAACCGAGTGAATCCGAATTCGGGTTTCCCCGGCCAGAGTGATGAGGACCCAACAAGCTAAGCGGGCCAACTCCATATACCCGTTCGTGCCCCATTTTCCTCTTCAAGTGACCCAAATATTCACCCTCTAATGCCTCAAGGCTATTGAATATGCACCCATCACTCGATAGATTTGCCATCATTCCTTCTCTAACGATCTGCCAATCCGGGTCGGATCCCTCGTAAAGCCGAAAAATAGAAGGTAAATGCTCCCCCTTGAACGACGGCTTTTTGGGCAAGTCAACAAAATCGACGACTTTTAAATTGTTTATCTCATCGAGATGATCCCAACAGTAAGCACTAACGGAAGTCAAAAACGCGCCGGAGGAGAAGAAAGCGAATCTTGGAATTCCGATCTCATTCGCCAATCGTAAAGTCCAGCCGAGAAAGAAATCAGAAATGAGAGCTATAGGAGGGTTATGGTGGGAACGGAACCACTGGATAATTGGATCATAAAGCTTACTTAAAGCTGCAATTATAGGTGAATTGCCGGCGTTGCCGAGTTCTCTGACATTTTCTACGCCGGCGGGGAGTGTGGGGTGCGGCGGTAAAGGGAGGGTTAAATTTTGAATCTTGGGGTGGAGGCAAAGGAGAGGAGAGAGAGAGGGGAGGTTTTTGGGTGTGGTGACGATGGTGATGGTAAAGTTACGGAGAGAGAGTTGGTGGGTTAGGTCCAAGAGTGGAAGTGTGTGACCTTGAGCCGGATATGGGAAGATGAGAATATGTGGGTGTTGCTCTACAGCATATGGGGCTGCGGTGGACATGACGGGGGCCGGGAGAGAGGGTCTACTACTCCTGCTGGATTAGTGTGGGTTAAGGAAAAATCCCAAATTCGTGGTGGTTTGAGTAGATGCACTAAAATTTTTCGAATGTGCCCTGTTCAATTTTCTTGCGTTGCATTAGTTTACTATTAATATGTATAGTATTAAAGGTATAACTATTAATTTGTATAGTATTAGCGGTATAATATCAGCGTAGTATTAATGTGAATTATAATATATAATATTTGAGATAATATTATATTAATATGTAATATTTTATACTGTTTTTGATGTATAATAGTGTATTGTATTATTTTTAAATAAAATTAAAAAATATATAAAATTAAATTATTTTTAATATTATTAATTTAAAAAAAATTAATTGTAAAATATAATTTTTCATACATACATCAAATTTTTTTAAAGAAAATATACAAATTTTTTAAAATATGAATATGTGAATGTATATTAGTACACATATGTTAATTTGAATGACACCTATTAATTGAGTGGTTAAGTGATCAAATTATTGACTGCTTTAGAGCAAAAGGTCAACTAACAATAGGGTTGTGTAGAACCGAATCGGAATCGAAAATGAACTGAACTGAATGTATTTTAGTCATTTTTTTTTATTTTCAATTTTGAACCAAAATTAAATTTCGATTAATTCAGTTCGGTTTAATTAAAAGCGAAAAAATCGAACCGACCGAACTTAATAAAACTCACCGTTTTGCACATATATATATATATATAAAACAATCTTCTCTGCACTCTCGTCTTCCCCAACTATCCCACCTCACTCACTCCATTCTTTGCCAAACCTCCACCATCGCCACTGCCTCCTCTCTCTCCTCTCAGTGGCGAAGCCAGAATTTGCAATCAAGAGGGCAAAAATATAAGTCAGGCTTAAAAGAAAAAAATATCACATTCATATTATAAATAAATTGTTAAATAAAGAAAAATATTCATTAACATATTTAAAAAAATTACAATTACTGTCTACGTGTTTTCATGCTCTGATAGCGATAAATAATAACTTCATTATAAAACACTAGTGTCTCCAACATGCACAATACTCAAAAGGCGTTCACATACTTTACCTTCCTGACTCGCATAACATACAACAATTGCCATTTGTTCTTTATTTGATATGTCACGAGCTTCGTCTACTAATATTGAGAATAAAGCAGTCCCCAAATGTTGTATGATGGAATTGGTGGTTTCAATTGCACAAGCACTCACAATATCATTTCGAATATCTGAAGATATCAATTTTAGATTTTTAGGACACTTGTCTATTACAACTCTTTTGACATCTTCATTATAATCACAAAGAAGTTTTAAAGTTGCCTTGAAATTTCCTGGCTTAGTTGAATCTATTGATTCATCATGATCGCGAAAAGCTAAACCTTGTCTCAAAAGAAATCTTACACAATTAATTGAAACAATTAAACGAGTTTGGTAGTCACTTCGAGCTTGGCTTGATTGCTTATCGACAATTGTTTGAAGATGTTGCTTTTGATTCATCAAAACTTGACAATTCTTTGAAGCTCGATTGTGTGCACTATTAGGACCTCCAATGTGTTCTTCTAGTTTTGATTTTTTCTTCCAGTTACTAAAATCTTCCTAGACAAATGCATCACAACTACCTCCATGCCCTTTACTATCTGATTTAAAAAGGTAGCAATACAAGCAATATGCTGCTTCCTTCACCTTACTATACTCCAACCATGTACGGTGTTCATCAAACCAAGATGGATTAAATCTCCTTAACACTTTACCTTGTAAAGTTTGTTTAAAATTATGATCACGAGGTTGACAAGGTCCCTTTTGAAGATACGCTCTTCGAACTTCATCTCTTATGTTTGGATGATAATCCATATTTGGCTTTTGCAATGCAGGATCGAATGGAAGATTTGCTAAATCAACTTCATAAGTACTTGAAGTTTGACTCTCTTTAGCATGACTTTCTTGATTTTGAATTGGTGGCAATGATTCATCCATATTTTTCCTCTTATAATACCTTTCCATGACTAAAACAAATAATAAAAAAGAATTAGTAACTATTGACAAATACAAATACAAATAATAATAATAATTATTAATCAGTTATTATTGTTGTTGTTGTTATTATTATTATTATTATTATTTTGATAAGCTAAATAATTTATTGCAAACTTTAGTGAGCCGAACAACAGATCAAAGATTAGGAACATAGGGGACTAACAGTCCCAAGAACAACAAGAAAAAAGAAAACCACTGCTAAAAGAAACAACAAACCAGCCCAAACCCAAAAAAAGATATAAACCTCTGCTAATATATAAACCTGCCATCACCTAATTGCTACCCAATCAACCAAACCCGAATGCAGAACCATATAACCCCTAGTACCAAAAAACCAAGAACAGCCAAACCTGTGAACAAAACTACAAAACAAGTCCCAACCCAATTGTTAGAATCTTTTAAAGGAAGGTTAATTGACGACAAAACTACAAATCAAGCAAAAATGTCCATATTAAAAGATGACCATAAAGTATTATGCAGAAAGTCATGACCATAAAGTATTATGCAGTGCCCAAAATATGTATTATTTATACAACAACCCAATGAAGCCAAAAAAGCAACTATTGATACAACAACCTAATGAAGCAAAAATCGAAAGTACTATAAAAAACCAAGGAACAGAGCCTCAAACACAAAGGAAAAATAAAACTTCTGCTACACACAGTGGCGACGGTAAACTAGTATAAGTATAATCAATCCATTATCAAACAATTAAGAGCATAAGAAATTAGAATGGAATAAAAAAGAATAGATTTTAAGCAAAAACCTAAAATTGTAAAAACTAAATTACTAACCTTTAAGAGATATAAAAGCAAAAAAAAAACAAAATTATAAAATTAAATTACTAACCTTAAATTAAAGATAAATCTTTGCAATAGTGCTTAATTTCTTCTCAAATTCAGCCGATTTTCCTTTAAAAATTTGAAGAGATAAAGAATAGAATTTTGTATTTTTTGTTTCAATAGAAGTGGGAATACAAAAAGGTTGATTGATTAAAAACTTAAGAAACAAGTTAAGGAGAGATGGGTAAAAATAAAATTTTAAGGGGGGCAAAATGATGTATTTAATATATATGTATAAATATATATATATATATATATATATATATATATATATATATATATATATATATATATATATATATATAATTAATTTATATCTGTGGCATTCTCTTCAACATATATCTTTTTCTGGTTCAAAAGAATAGGTTATAGTTATTTTTCTAAAGAAGAGGAATGGGGCAGGTTAAATGCTACAGTATGTAGTGAACTTTCCATAAATAATAATTGGTCTTGCTTATTCTTTTTCTCTTTTTGACAACAAGCCTTTGTTTCTTCCCTCGCTGAAGTAAATTATTATACAATCAAGTACAGAAGTCTGATCTTCATGTTTTTGTGAATATATAATTGGTTTCTTCCGGGTAGCAGGAAGGTGGTGATCTATGATATTCATCATCTAATTGTTTGCCTATGGTGCTAAATCATGCAAAATGAAGACAATTTGGCGACTATTTTCAGAAGTAATCTTCTCATGAAGCTAGTAAAAGGTAAACAACCCTAAGAACTCTATACGCCATCTCATGTGGCAAGAAAATAGTTGATTGTAATTTAGCTTCTCATTTTATGTCTATCCTTCAGGCGAACATAACTTATTTGTGTTTCCACTGCTGCTTCTTCACCAAGGTCTGATTGATGCAAAGGACTATGTTGTGCACTTGCAAGTTGCCTTTTTTTTTTTTTCTTCCTGGGATGCTATTGAACAAAGTGAAGCAGCGCAAAACATGAGAAGAAAAGATTCAGACACGCACATGTTATTTAATACCTGTAGCCTTGGGTACTGGTAAACAAACTTTCTAACTTATACGGTTTTTTCATATTTATGATGAAATGAGAAATTCCACAATTTAAGTAAGGGAATTGTGGAAAAGATTTAAGAAGTGAAGTTGTTAGGAATGATTAAGAATAATTATAACAATTTCAATTTCCAAATACAAACATTTTGGGAACTTTTTTATAAATAATATATTTTAAAAAAATAATTGAATATTTAGAATGTCTTAATAAATATTTGGAAGATTGGAGTCTTTCATTTTCGCAACAAAGTGTTGCGGAAATGAATCCAATATATATATATATATATATATATATATATATATATATATATATATATATATATTAATGTTGAGTTTTCCATTCCACCGCCAGCTGAAAAAGTTGTTGGTGGTTGTTGTTGTTGTTGTTTTTTTTTTTTTTCATGAAAATGAAAAATATAAACCTTTTTATGGATAAAAAAATATAAATCAATCTTATCCTTCCATTTATTATTATGGGAAAAATATTTTTTTTACTCAATTTGATAAACAAAAAAAAATTATAGGTTAATAATAATTTATTAAAATTTAAAATTAGTAATATTTTGTGTAATTAAATGAATCCAATATTTTGATTGTACAAAATATTACTAATTTCAGATTTTAATAAATTATCATTAACCTATAATTTTTTTTTGTTTATCAAATTGAGTAAAAAAAAATATTTTTCCCATAATAATAAATGGAAGGGCAAGGTTGATTTATATTTTTTCAACGATAAAAAGGTTTATGTTTTTTCATGTCCATAAAAAAAAAAAAAATCCTTCCAGCTGCCGGTGGAATGGAAAGCTCAACATAAAAAAATATATTGGATTCATTTCCGCAACAAAGTGTTGCGGAAATGAAATCCATTTTGTCAACACTTTGATGCGGAAATGAAAAAGACACCAATCCTCAAAATATTTATTTAAACACCCTAAATATCCAATTATTTTTTAAAAAAACATTATTTATAAAAAGGTCCCAACATTTTGTGATAATACATGGAATTATGGTAGTTTCAAATTAATGATTTGTGAAGAGAATACATGGTTGACTTCTGTAATGTGTAAACTTTAGCTGTTCCATTTACATGTGCAATGGCAAGTGTAACCTAGGTACAATTGGTTAAAAGAGCTAGGATAGGAATCTCCCGATCTTGTCATAGAAAAGTCAAGATAGTCCTTATGTTGATCTAGTTGAGGACATGTAGAAAATTGTAGCTAAGAAATGGCAAATGGTGTATCAATCCAAATATCACAAGTGTAAAATTGTTGGCTTCATTAACTTGCAGTAACCAACAGCGTTGTCCTTAAACTTCTATTTGTACTGCAAACTTCTTTCTTTCACCCACTGTTAGTGATAAAGCCTGTGTACTACGTCCGAGAGGAAGGAACTCAACAGCTGCCTGTGTACTACGTCAGTAAAGTACTTAGAGGTGCGGATTTGAGGAAGGGACCGGTTGAGCAGCTCATTATCGCCCTCATGATGTGTGCAAGAAAATTGAGACCGCACTTTGAGGCGCACACAATTGTCGTCCGATCGGGTCACCAACTTAGAAGGATTCTCCAGACCCCCGATCTGGAAGGCAAAATGGTGGGATGTGCAATTAAGCTACAGTCCTGGGATGTGAGATACGAGCCCAGAAAGGCAATAAAGGCCCAGGCTTTGGCAGATTTCATCGCTGAATTTGCGGGTGAGGAGCCACAGAGTCAGCCCAAGCTACAAAATTGGAAAATGACGGTGGACGGCACAGCGAATGACACTCGAGGAGGTGTAGACATAATAATAAAAGGCCCCCTGGACATCATAATAAGGTACGCAATAAAGCTCAATTTTAAAGCTTCCAATAATGTAGCAGAGTACGAGACCCTCCTTCAAGGGCTGAGACTGCTCCACGCAATCTGACCGGAGTCAGTAGTCATCAGGAGTGACTCCCAGCTGGTAACCAGTCAAGTCCTGGGGACCTTCGAAGCCAGAGAAGCCACCATGATCCAGTACCTAGCCAAGGTCAAAGCTGCCTTCGCAAAACTCGAGGAAACTGGGTCAGAATGGGAGCTCCAGAAAGTGCCAAGAGTCCAAACGTCAGAAGCCGATCGGCTAGCAAAGATGTCTGCCTCTGAACAAAGTGTTATAGAGGAAAACATTGCCGTTGTCGACCAGACTTCCTCCTCCCTAGACGAGCCGGAGATGATGGAGATCGACCAAGAGGATGAAACCTGGATGAGCCCAATCAAGCGGTACCTCCAAACAGGTTGGCTGCCTGAGGACAGAGATAAAGCTCGAAAGGTATCACGAAAATCTCTTAATTACTCCATCATTAACGGTGATTTGTACAAAAAAGCTTTCAGCCACCCTTGGCTCAAATTCATGACGGTGGAAGAGGGAGATTACATCCTCAGAGAACTCCACGAAGGTATATGCGGAGCACATGAGGCAAGCAGAGCTATGGCCAGAAAAGCCCTCCAGACGGGATACTACTGGTCCAGTATGTTCAAAGATGCCCAAGAAAAAGTGAGAAGATGCCCGCAATGCCAAGTACATGGGAGGATCATAAGGCAACACGAGGCAGACCAACAACCGATCGGGATTGCTTGGCCGTTCGATCAATGGGGGCTGGATATCTTAGGGCCTTTTCCCCAAGGCAAAAAGCAAATGAAGTTTCTCATAGTAGCGGTAGACCACTTCTCCAAATGGATTGAGGCTGAACCTATAGCCACTATCACAGCCGAGAGGGTCAAGAGCTTCACTTGGAAAAATATCATCTGCAGGTATGGCTTACCCAATGTTTTTATTGCAGATAATGGCAAGCAGTTCGACAGCTCCACTTTCAGAAACTTTTGCTAAGGCCTAAACATCAAATTAAAGTTCACGTCAGTCGCTCATCCCCAAAGCAATGGAATGACTGAGGTCTCCAATCGGACCATCCTGGAAGGAATAAAAAAGCGACTGGGTGAAGCAAAAGACAACTGGACTGATAAACTGCAGAGTGTCCTATGGACGTACAGAACTTCGCCCAGGACAGGCACTTATCAAACGCTATTCTTCCTCGTCTACGGCTCCGAAGCAATGATACCTGTAGAGGTTGTCCTTCCCTCTTACCGATCGGTGCTCTACTCCGAACAGAAGAATGCTCAAGAAAGACGCCAAGACTTAGATCTGATAGAAGGAACGGGAGGATGCCTACACCAAGATCGCTGCCTACAAGCAAAGAGTTGCCAGGTACCACAATGCTAAAGTGAGGTCAAGAACTTTCAACGTCGGTGATCTGGTGCTCAAAAAGGCAGACTTAGGCTCAGGAAATGCTGGGGGGGGGGGGGGGGGGGCAAACTAATGCCAAATTGGGAGGGGCCCTACGAGGTCTCCAAAGTTTTAAGTCCGAGCACGTATAGCCTCCGAACTATAGAAGGGCAAAATGTCCCCAGTAGCTGGAATGTTGAAGTACTCAAAAAGTACCATAAGCAAAGAGTTGCCAGGTACCACAATGCTAAAGTGAGGTCAAGAACTTTCAACGTCGGCGATCTGGTGCTCAGAAAGGCAGAGTTAGGCTCGGGAAATGCCGGGGTGGGCAAGCTAATGCCAAATTGGGAGGGGCCCTACGAGGTCTCCAAAGTCTTAAGTTCGAGCACGTATAGCCTCCGAACTATAGAAGGGCAAAATGTCTCCAGTAGCTGTAATGTTGAAGTACTCAAAAAGTACCATCTCTAATAATGTATTAGAACTTGACAATTGCCTGATTAATAAAGAGGTTCTTTCTTTCACCCCTGTTCAAATTATGCATGATATATAACTTATACGCTAGGCTTGACGTCCATCCCAAGTTGAAAAAGCGAATTTGCAAGATGAAGATCTCTGTTAGGATCGACTAGGACTAAATCTGTCATGATGGAGGATCTTACCTCCCCAAGTGTTTGTATTATGGAGGATCTCACCTCCCTAGCTCGATTATGCAACCTTTATGCAACTTTACGAGTATTGTCTAACTCGATTATGCAACTTTCATACAATTATACGAGTATCACTCAGCCCGATTATGCAATTTTTATGCAACCAGAAGGGCTCATGCACCAGGTTCGACACCCGCTCTGAACCAAAAATGCAAAGGCCGGTTAGTTTATCCGCTAAGTCGGACGCCCCGATCAGAAATTGCGCGGACCATCTCGATCCGACAGGGTCGACGATGCTCCCAATCCAGATTGAGCCAAGCGGCCACTGGACTTGAAGGTCATTCCAATCAGGAAGTACCCAGCTTTATTGAATTATTTCACAATAGCACGTTATATGCACTTTAGTGAACTTTGCAAAATTCATGTAATTTTTTCAGAGATTTGCGAATGCAAGATCAAAATTGCAACTTACGTGAAACAAAGATAAACAACAAAGAATATATTATTCATTGAAAAAAAAAACAAAAACATCATACAACTTGTACACATATACAACTTCTAACCTATGTCTCTATATCTACAATCTCTATTGCGTCAGGAGGCTCGGAAGGTGTCTCTACTTTTTGATCGGGTAAAGCCTGGGAAAGGTCGGCAGTGCGCTGAGAAGGCTTAGCTACCCCTTCGGAGACAGCCTCGGTGGATGAAGGCACGTTGACTTCAGCCTCGGTGAGCATGTAGCGAAGAGACCTGCTCGGAAGCTCCCTCTCTAGGAGCATCTCCTTTATCGTCACTGGATGGCGGATCGGGCAAGGCTGTAGGGTCCTTCATCCAGTTGAGTTCGGCATCAGGGAAGCGTTTCCCAGCTTCATGGATCAGCCGCGACAGCAACTTCGCCTGAGCCTCACCCATTTGATCAAGCAGCTGCTCCTCTCGTGAGGCGAGTCCCTCTTCAAACTTCCTGCCCCAGGTGGCCTCCTTGTTCGCCAGAGTGGCGCGAAGATGATCGCACTCCGCCACAGCTTGATCCCTCTCCTCCAGAGCCTTAGCCTTCTCAGCGCTTAGAGCTTTACACTCGCCGCCCAACCTGGTCGCCTCTTACTCAAATTTTTGACACTGAGCACTATCGACTGTTAGGCGTGCCACTTCACCTTTCAGACAATCGGACTCAGAGAGCCTCGACTTTAGCTCCTCAGCATGGCGACTGGCCTCTCTCCTCGCGACCACCACCTCCTCCCGAAGGCCGGAGACCTCCTTTTGAAGACCTGACACCTCAAGGCGAAGTGTGGAGTTTTCTCGATGAGCAGAGTCCCGTTGAGCGGCCGCCTCTCCCCTTGCCTTCCCAACCTCCCTCGCCCTGGCCTCAGCAAGGCCACCAATGCTATGTAGGCGCTGGCCCCTTCTAATGAGCTGCAAAAGGGAAAGAACAATCTGAAGCAAGAGAAGAATTTGCCATAAGAGGCAACAACAACCAGGCTGGCCAAATCTTACCTCTAAAGCTTGCTGATTGAGCATACTCCACTCCCGAGCGAGCGATCCAGGGTCTCCCATGGCCTTGTAGTCGTCCTCTTGGAGAATACCCCGGCAGAGATAACTGACAACTGTTTTGTTGCTCGTTGACCAGTCATTGCCAAAGTTCTCCTTCAAGAAGTCCTGCAATGGCACAGGTCGCCTATCCGTTCGTCGAGATGGATCGCTCGGCACGACAACCTTGCCTTTGCTAGCTGTAGGAGCTTGTCTCTTTGAGGCCTCTTCAGCCTGCCTCCTCTCGGCCTCGGACGATCGGGTTTGCCCCTCCTGGGTTGTCTCCCTCAAAACTTGCAGGTCAGGAAGAGGGACGTCCCCAGACCCTTCCTCCTCCTCCTTCGGCTCATTTTCGAGTGTAACTCTCCGTCGGCAGGGGGGCTAGTCTACCACTTTAGGACCTACAGACGAAGGAGCTGTTTCGACTGGAGCTTGGCGGGTTGATGTCACAGCGGCTGTTGAGGGAGGAGCAACAGAGATTAGAACAGTGACGATCGGCACACCAGACGAAACACTCTACCGCAGTTTCTGCACTTCAGAGGCAGGCAAGAGCTTCTACCTTTTCCTCTCCTCTTTGGCTTTCCGCTCGGTCTCCCTTTTAGCAACAGCCCGACCAAGGATGCACTGGGACATGTCATTTTCACCAGCCATTTCAGCTGCAAACAGACAATAAACAAGATAAGTTTCTCAGACTGAAAATTCGTGTCTCACATAAATCAAATGCAATGCATGACTGATGCATGGTGACAATGTTTTCTCCCCGATTTTAATGCTCACGTTCTGCATTCTCAGCGTCTTCAGAGCTGGAAGAGCCAAACAGCGTGGTCAGGAGAAAGCTGGACTGATAGGGCTCTCCATGCCTGCTCACGGCGTCCATCAGCTTCTTAATATCGCCCTCATACATGGGGTTGACCGGCTGCCAGGTCCTTTAAGATTTCGGCTCTCTCCGATCGGGTGAGACGCACCCCAAATCCGCCCTTCATCCTGACCAGAAAGTATCTCTCCTTGTACCCCTTCATCGAGGTGGGGATGAACATTAGTTTCTTCTTTGGGCGGCTAATGAAGAAGTATTCCGTCCCATCACTTCGACCCGATATGTAGAAGAAATGGATGAAAAGTTCCAGAGTTGGCGCCACCCCTTCTATTTTGCAGAGGATTTTAAAGCACGCCACTGACCTCCACCCGTTCGGATGCAACTGATTAGGGGCGATCCCATACCCCTCCAATATCGCTATCTCGAAGGCGCCTAGTGGGAACCTCAGGCCTGCATCCAAGCTCCAGAGGTGACAAATGAACCACTCGTTGTTATCTCTGCCAAAAGGTCCATCTGTCACCGCCATTGATTCTGGGTAGGCCGCCACGGATACGTCATCGGGAAAGCCGTATTTGGAGGGGATTTCAGCCACGTCCCCAGCGGTCAATCGAGAGTGTAGCTCGACGGCTGGTTTGTTTTCATACCCATCCAAGAAACTCTTGTCTAGCACCTCACCACTGCTGGAAGCCATTTTCAACAAGCGAGAATGGAGGAAAGGTGCAATTATCTAACTTCTAAATGGAGTGGATGCAGAAAGAAAGTGAAAGGCGAAATGAAGCAGAAAGCAAAGAGGAGAAATTACTTACTTGATAAAAGGGACTTAAGAAATTTGAAGAAAAAGCAAGGGATGATTGCGAAAATCTGGGAGTTGAGAAGGATTTTTGGCAGAGCTTCGCTAGGGATTGTAAAAGTAAAAAGGAAATTCTTTTGAAATTCCCTATTTATAAGCCAGAGCTTCCAGAGCACGCCAACCGTCGCGCCACTAGAAGAGCGCCACGTGTCAAAAGGCATTATGGCTGTACACAGAACGAAGTGTCACCCTTGGAGCACGCGCGACATTAAATGGAAATAGCTGTCCAAGCAGGCGCATCTCTTCAGAAAAAGCGCCTCCTAGTTTCAAAAATCCCGCCAACGCGCCTCTTTGGATCGAAAAAATTCAGAACTAATTCCATCCGAACGGACCTACAAAAGGTCAATTCATGCCCGATCGGAGGGGGGGACAAGTGATAACACAACAAATATTATTTGCGCTAAGGCCCATTCAGCCGGCCCACTTAACTGGCAAGGCCCAAGGCCTAATAACCAAGAGTAGCAGACACGAGCTCCTAGGCAGTGCACACGCCCGATCGGCTGATGTGACCGCCAGTCCCATCAGTCGCCTGACACAAGGCAGCGCCTATGCCTACCACCTGCTCCCTTTCATGTCGCCGAATACCTACTTTGACAGCCAGTAATCACTCCCCAGGCACTCAAGTGCCCCTCAATCATCTCATATAAATAGCACAACCAACGATGGCACCAGGTATTGAATCCCCAACATTCTATCTCTAAAAAAACACTTTCTCTCTCTAAACTACTAACTTAAGGTTCGGTGTGCTTACGTCTGGTCCGACCGGACACTTCTTATTGCAGGGTTTTCTCATCCGATCGGCTCGCCCTCTCTTCTTCAAATAAAGATTTCTTAGGCTTTATCACTCAAGTTGCCTCATGGTGGCATCATTGAATTCAGGAAGGAGGTTGGTCCTCGTAGGGGACCTGATGGGTCCTTCCCTCCTTCTCGAGGTGCCTGATCTGGCACGAATATTATCGTCATGATCGAGGTGCATGGGGGTCGTGTTCTCGTTCGATCGTGAGTTCGCCATGCTCTCAACGAAAGCACCAAATGATAAAGCCTAAGAAATCTTTATCTGAAGAAGAGAGGGCGAGCCGATCGGATGAGAAAACCCTGCAATAAGAAGTGCCCGGTCGGACCTGGCGTAAGCACTCCGAAACTTAAGTTAGTAGCTTAGAGAGAGAAAGTGCTTTTTTAGAGATAGAATGTTGAGGATTCAATACATGGTGCCATCGTTGACTGGACTATTTATATGAGATGATTGAGGGGCACTTGAGTGCCTGGGGAGTGATTACTGGCTGTCAGAGTAGGTATTCGGCGACATGAAAGAAAGCAGGTGGTAGGCATGGGCGCTGCCTTGTTTCAGGCGGCTGATGGGACTGGCGGTCACATCAGCCGATCGGGCGTGTGTGCTGCCTAAGAACTCGTGTCTGTTACTCTTGGTTGTTAGGCCTTGGGCCTTGCCAGTTGAGTGGGCCGGCTGAATGAGCCTTAAAGCAAATGATATTTGCTGTGTTATCAGTTAGATTTCCTGAAAAATGGATAGAAGGATAGCAGGTGAAATTAAATTGAAGATGAAGGATTTTGGATTACAAATTGAAGTTTATGGATATTATTGACAATGATAAGTTCATGGACACCGAGTGTAATTAAGCCTCAAGTTCTTCGTTTCAAATCCAGAAGAGACTATATAAAAATTAACAAACAATTGTATCGACTATCCATCCAAGGGTTTCTTAGGGATCTCTCTCTCTCTATTGGATCCAATAAGGTCCAGTACTTTCAATTATATGTACATAGCGAATATATATATATATTTTGATATGTAATTTTAACTTGTTATTTATATCGTCCTTTTTTCTTCTCGTTTCTCTAGGAATTAGGATACTCTATAAAACCTGAACTTCTGAGATTAATAAACCAATACACGATTTGTTTAATACTGTTGCCATTTTTCTAATTACAAATATTAATTGAGGTTTGAGAAGCATTCAACCAGAACTTTTTTCTCTTGCATTGTTGCCATTGTACGTTAAAAAAAAAAAAAAGATTCTCTTGATTAATAGCTTTGATATGTTTCATTGAAGGTTCTTAATTAGAAGTAAATGAATAGTAAAATATCCATGATAACCCCCTGAAAAAAAAACAGTTTTAGGTATCTTGGTTAACTTTATAATTTATGGTAATAATACCTATTTCTGGGATTAAAACCTCTAGCATATCATGTGCATCATAAAGAACAAGAAAACAAAAGAAATTCCACATATAATTAAAGTCTGCTAGTTCAATTTGGATAAAACTTGCTACTCAACCCAAGGGACAGGCCCGAGAATCTAATGTCATTAGCATCTCTTCTCTCTCTTTTTTTCAGTAATATTTTCTCAATTGGGAGAAATCTTTTTTATATTATTGAGTTAATTTTGTCATTGATTAATTAGCTGTATTTTATATAAGCCAATAGATTTACCCAATTAAAATATTATTGCAATCAATGGTACATTTTCTGTTGGAAATGTATACAGTTGAAAAAGAAAAACCTAACTGTAGGATTAGAAACCACTAAAAACAACATACACTCGGTTTCAGTTTGTCCTACCCAACAAAACTAGGAAATTAACGTGTTAGATAAATCTAGACAACCGAATCTAAATGTAATGTTGGATTCTTGAAAAGCTTGTGGTTGTTATAATATTAAAATCAATCCATCAGACATTATATATATCACTATAATTAAATTCACTTCCACTTAAATTTTTTCTCAACTTAACATTTCTACTTTCATTCTTTCTGCTAAATTTCAATGGAAAAATCCCTCATAATTTTTTGGTTTTTCCTTTATATATTATCTGTTCAATGTATCTCTATTAGAAGTGCCCAGCTTGTACCAGCCTTATATGTATTTGGTGATTCTACTGTAGATGCAGGAAACAATAATAATCTGCAGACTAAGGCTAAAGCAAATTATCTGCCTTATGGTATTGATTTCAATAATAAACCAACAGGTCGTTTCACCAATGGCATGACAACTGCTGATTTTATGGGTAGGCAATTTTCTTTTCCCTTTGAAATTGCAATCTCACGATCTTGAAAATACCGCAAGTAGCATTTAATGTTATACAATTAATTTTGTTTTTTTGGTTGCAGCTACATTTCTTGGTTTACCATTGCCACCAGCTTATATGAATATTCCTGAGACGGAGAGGAGTAAGATAACAACAGGAATGAATTACGGGTCTGCTTCATGTGGTATTCTGCCAAGTACTGGATCTGTTGCGGTAAGAAAACACTATTTCATAAAAGCATTAATACATCTACAAACCCTAAAGTGGCATTTTGTAATTGTAAGTGTTTTGTGCAATCGATGAAAATGTAAATGCTGAAATGGCCATTTTTTTTAATTCAGGGAACTTGCTTGTCACTGGACCAACAAATAGAACTTTTCAAGAATACTATAAAGAACACTGCGGCAAAAGTGAATTTAGCAAAGTCCATTATCTACGTCTCCATTGGGGCGAATGACTATACCTTGAATTATATGAACACGACAAGTGAGAATAGCAAAACTTTCAAACCAGATGGCTATGCCAAATTCGTTACAGACGAGCTCATCAAACGGTTGAAGGTAATCAGTTCTCTGCTTAACTTTGACCAGGAATTAATAATCTTGCTTTTATTTTCTGTTCGAATATTGTGATGTTTAAATGAAGTAAATGATTATGTGCAGACACTATATGAGTTAGGTGCAAGAAAGTTTTTGGTGAATGGATTAGGACCCATAGGATGCCTCCCAGTAATCAAATTCGCAGTTCCATTTAACACTAAATGTGTTGAAGTTGTCAACTCCTATGCAATGCTCTTTAACGATCAATTATCCACCAAGCTTCGGACATTACAATCACAGTTGCCTAACTCTTTCTTTAGCTTCTCTGATCATTACAAGACCTACCAAAGCGTTTTAGATGCTCCACCAGCTTATGGTAATAATTAACTATTCGACTTGTTGAATTCTTCAAACTTTTGCGCTATTATCAGCACGATAATGAAATTTCGTTTTATTTTGCGACAGGGATAAAGGATGTGACATTGGGTTGCTGGGATCGTGCCAAATCGGTGTGTCCGGTGAGGGACGAATATCTCTTCTTCGACGATGCGCATATTACTCAGAATGGTAACAAGATAATTACAACCCTTTGCTTCAATCACACGACGGTGTGTGCTCCTTTGAATCTTCTGCAACTTGCTTCAGCTTGAGCATTTGTTATTACGGCTGGGAAATTTGTGTTCAGGTTTCTAAATAGATGTGCTTGTTCTAAATGTACCATGAAACCAATGCTTCTGGTGGTAACAAATGTACTAAAAAACAAATACATGTAAACCTTGTTCGCATACAAATTAATTTGATAAGAGGCCTACATGGTTTAAACCAAAATAGGGCATGTCTATTTACCATTTTTGGATTGCAATTTCCGCAGTTCATTGACTAATTTATCAATGTCCTTCAATGAACTTCCACCGTCCACGGCGGCTAACGCCTTCCTTTTCAATTCCTCAGCCTCCTTTTTCTTCTTCTCATATACATCTCCGTTCATTGACTCACTTATCACTTTTCTCAACTCGTCCGAGTCTGGCACCGAGTCAGCACCCATACATACTCTCACCGCCACACCCAAATCTTCCACCAACAGCTTATCATTCACAAACTGGTCCGCCTCCATAGGCCAGCTCAATAGTAATACACCGCTCACTATTCCCTCTAGCACCGAGTTCCACCCACAATGACTCAGGAACCCGCCTACGGCTCGGTGACTCAGTAGTACCACCTGTGGAGCCCACCTCCTTATTACTAACCCCCTCCCGGCTACCCGTTCTTCAAATCCGTCGGGTACTGCTCCGTACCCGTCCTCCACTTGTTGTGTTGTGCCCGTTTTCACTACCCAAATGAATCGGGCCATGCTCTTTTCCAGCCTGGAAGCTAATGCCTCCATTTGTTCCCTTCTCATCAATTTTTGGCTTCCAAAGCAAACATAAAGCACTGACCCATTCGGGCACCCATTTAGCCAATCCAACACATAACCGAGTGAATCCGAATTCGGGTTTCCCCGGCCAGAGTGATGAGGACCCAACAAGCTAAGCGGGCCAACTCCATATACCCGTTCGTGCCCCATTTTCCTCTTCAAGTGACCTAAATATTCACCCTCTAATGCCTCAAGGCTATTGAATATGCACCCATCACTCGATAGATTTGCCATCATTCCTTCTCTAATGATCTGCCAATCCGGGTCGGATCCCTCGTAAAGCCGAAAAATAGAAGGTAAATGCTCCCCCTTGAACGACGGCTTTTTGGGCAAGTCAACAAAATCGACGACTTCTAAATTGTTTATCTCATCGAGATGATCCCAACAGTAAGCACTAACGGAAGTCAAAAACGCGCCGGAGGAGAAGAAAGCGAATCTTGGAATTCCGATCTCATTCGCCAATCGTAAAGTCCAGCCGAGAAAGAAATCAGAAATGAGAGCTATAGGAGGGTTATGGTGGGAACGGAACCATTGGATAATTGGATCATAAAGCTTACTTAAAGCTGCAATTATAGGTGAATTGCCGGCGTTGCCGAGTTCTCTGACGTTTTCTACGCCGGCGGGGAGTTTGGGATGCGGCGGTAAAGGGAGGGTTAAATTTTGAATCTTGGGGTGGAGGCAAAGGAGAGAAGAGAGAGAGGGGAGGTTTTTGGGTGTGGTGACGATGGTGATGGTAAAGTTACGGAGAGAGAGTTGGTGGGTTAGGTCCAAGAGTGGAAGTGTGTGACCTTGAGCCGGATATGGGAAGATGAGAATATGTGGGTGTTGCTCTGCGGCATATGGGGCTGCGGTGGACATGACGGGGGCCGGGAGAGAGGGTCTACTACTCCTGCTGGATTAGTGGGGGTTAAAGAAAAATCCCAAATTCGTGGTGGTTTGAGTAGATGCACTAAAATTTTCCGAATGTGCCCTTTTCAATTTTGTTGCGTTGCATTAGTTTACTATTAATATGTATAGTATTAAAGGTATAACTATTAATCTGTATATTATTAGAGGTATAATATTAGTGTAGCGATAACCCTATAAATATTATTTGCATTATAGTCCATTCAGTCAGTCTAATTGACTGGCAAGACCTAAGACCTAATAAGCAAGAGTAGTACACTACAAGAAAACTGAGTTTTAACGACCAAAATTTATCGAAGGGATAAAAATTCGGTCGTAAAAAGATATAAATAACGAAGAAAATTTAATCCGGTCGTTAGAATTCAATTTTTATTATTATTTACCGAAGGGTTTAATTTCGGCCGTTAAAAGCCCTAAACTCCGGTCGTTATTGTCTTAAAACAAAATGGCTGGACCATTTACATCCAAATATAACCTAAAATCACAAAATTCATTTTCCATTGCCAACTTCTTCAACTCTCTATGCCTCTACCTCGCGCGTCCCCTCCCTCGAGAGCCACCAGGCGCCAGATCCGGCATTGCCCCCCATCCCGCTGCCGTTCGCTCCCTCACCGCCGCTGGCCCCCACCCTGCCTTCACAGATCCAGTCTCGCAGCTGCCGCTGCCTCGTGCCCCGTCTCCCTCATGTGTTGTTAGTTTGCCGCCGTCGCCGTTCGCCCCCTCTTCTCTTGCTAGCCGGCGACTCCGCCCTCTCTCTCACCGGTCAATGTTCTCCATCTTTCTGTCTTAAGTTTTTATTTATTTATTTATTTACTGTTGGAATATACTGTTGGAAGCAAGATCTGAAGGCCGGTTGTTTACAGATTTGAAGTGGCCTAGAAGTGCTGAGTTGGTATATTGTGCAAGATATTTCTTGATTTCAGTCTTAGAATGGTAAATTCTTTATGTGACTTTAGAGATGATAATCGAGACTCGATAATTATAAAATTCCATCTTTCAGTGTAATAACAATGGACTATCATTCCATTATTTAGCTTGTATTATTAAAATATGCAAAAACAAGCAAGCAAGAAGGAGAGAGACTCCGAGAGGCACTCCTCTTATCAGCTTGGCTTTGCCAAAAATGAAACCAGAATTAGGACTCTAGTCTCCTTCTAATCCCTCTCTGGTTAGTTTTTTTTTTTAATTCTAATATGTTTCATTCTTTATTTGATTCTTCCTCTTCTTCTTCATGCTGCGTAATTTTATTATTTTGTTATTTGATTTTTGTTTTTGTGGATGTGGTCTCTTTGTGATTCTTATGAGTGATTTTGGATACGGGAATTCCTGATTTGCTTTAATGAGATCTTAAGTTGGTTCCATTTCTTGAATTTTAGGAGTTTTTTATTACGGTGAATCCATTTTGTGATGGGTTTCAATTAGTTTAGTTGGCGAGCGTTTTATTGTGCTGGTCATCTTCTTTTTTCTGTGGGTCTTGATTTCTTATTTTATACTCTTTTTTCTGTGCTTCTACATATTCTTAAAGTTCTTTGCATGCAATCTATGATTTGAAACAAATGAATTTTGTATCGAGGTTATCAAGCTCCGTTCAGGTTTTAACCGGATCTGGTTTTTTTTGTGTCATGTATTTGAGACACCAGTTATAGGCTTGAAAATGTGATGAATTAAAGGGTCTAGTAAGTCATAAATTTTTTCGATCAATGGAATAATTAACTCTAATTGTATTGCTTTTGACATACTGAGATTTCCATGATCAAGGATTTGGTAATAACATGGAAAGATGAGGTGCCACTGTTTGCTGATTATCTTGACAAAATGGAATCCTTACTGATCAGACAAGGTGCTTTATGGTATATGTTTGTTTCTGCCTGATCAAGAGCAAACTTAGCCTTAATGGTTGATATTATATCTCATCTCTTTTAGCCTTTATTGATTTCAGTATTAAAGCACCTTAATGCTTTTAGCTTCATATTTGCTTTTTTTATGAGAATCTAAGCTACCTTCTTCTAATGCGAATTATGCGATAGTGTTATTTCACAATTTACTGTATATTTATTTTATCAGTATCTTTCTTGGGAATTCACCATTCAATTAGTACCTTAATATGAGCTCTAAATTAACTTGTGTGTTTTGCAGCTTTCATGGGTTAATCTCTCAAGGAATTTAATATTAGCTTACCAGAGCTTTGGCGTAGTATATGGAGACCTGAGTACTTCTCCTCTTTACGTTTACCAAGTGTATTCACTGATAAACTGCAGAACCATCAAAATGAGGATGCAATATTTGGTGTGTTTTCTTTGATTTTCTGGATACTTACATTGTTACCTCTAATTAAGTATGTCTTTATCCTATTGAGCGCAGATGATAATGGTGAAGGTAAGACGACTCTCTTGATTGGATTTTTCCCTTTGTGAAGGCCAGTTTCGTACACTTTTGGCTAATACATTTAATTCATAACAGATGGTGCATTTGCTCTTTATTCCCTACTTTGCAGGCATGCAAAGTTTAATTTACTTCCCAATCAACAAGTAGCTGAAGAGGAGCTCTCAGCTTACAAGTATGCCCCCTCTGCTCAGATTGACAGCTCCTCTATACTGAAGAGATTTATGAAGAAGCACAAAAGAATAAGGACTGTTCTGCTTATTGTGGTACTGTTTGGTGCTTGCATGGTTATAGGTGATGGTGTGCTTACTCCAGCAATATTAGGTAATGAATTGCTGTGCATTACTAATAATGTTCTGAAATAGGATTTTGTGGATACATCATCGCCTTCTTTGGTAAAAAATTCACTATATGAGCAATTGGATTCAACCTTTTACTTGAGCCAATTATTCTAGTGTAAACAATGACATGGCAGCTCAACCTATTCAACTATGACTTAATAATCCACCATAAAAAGGGAAATGAATGCAAATTATGACTCACCCTTTTTGCCTTTTAAAAAAGTAAATGAATAAATAATATCATCTAGATTCCATATGAAGCTGCAACAAAACTTGCTATAACAAGAAAATAATAGTTTTTTGTTTGGGTGCACGTGTGTGTATGCATCTCCAAGTTGTCCCTTTACCAATTGTTTTGCTTGATTCACCATAAGTTTTCATGTGGCTAGTGGGAAATACTGTCAATATCAGTTTTCTCATCTAGGAGTGAGGTTGTTATTTGATAAGTTAAAAAGTCTAATGTTTATAGAAAGATTCATCTAGGAGTGAGGTTGTTATTAGGCATTACCTTTTCCTTTTTGGTGACTGAAGCTTTTTCTTTATGCAGGGGTTGGTACAATGTTGGACTTCATGTGTCATTCTTGCGGCTCCGAGGATAGGCCAATGATTTCAAAATTCAATACAGTAATGTTGTTAGGCTTTTTTTGAACTTCCATTTATTGATACTTTTTATTTTGTTTATAGTTGTGACAAATAGAATGTTGTTCAATTTGTAAATTTGACTATATCTTGTAACTTTTCTTTTTTAATATATATGAAAGAGTTTATTATATTTTTATATAAAATATATGTGAATGATACTGTAATATTATTATAAAGTGGTTTATATTTTAAAATACTTTTTTGGTATACATGTCTGGTGTATTATGATAAATCAGAGGTTATAATATATTGGTGGTTGTTGTTTGTTAGCTGTAAATATAATTAGCGAAGGGAAAATCCGGTCGCTAAAAGGTATTTTCAACGACCGGAATTTCCCTTCGTTTAAAGTGAATACAATCAACGAAGAAAAAATTCGGTCGTTAAAAATTAGTATTCAACGACCGGAAATGTTCATGTCGTTAAAGATATTAACGACCGGATTCAAAATCCGGTCGTCTATACTTTTAACGAAGGGGCTTTTACCGACCGGATTTTTCGGTCGTTATAGGTTTTTAACGACCGGATTTCAACTTTTAACGACCGGATTTCCCTTTGTTAAAGGGCATTTTTCTTGTAGTGGTAGGTGTGAGCTTCAAAGCAGCGCACATGCCTGATCGGCTGATGTGACCGCCAGTCCCATCAACCGTTTGATACAAGGTATCGCTCATGCCCATCAACTGCTCCCAGTCACTTCGCCGCATACCTACTCTGACTGTCAGTCGTCACATCCCAAGCACTCAAGTGCCCCTCAACTGTCTCTTATAAATAGCCCAGCCAACGATGGCACCAAATATTGAATCTCTAGCATTCTATCTCTAAGTATTCTCTCTCTAAAAGCTACTAACTTAAGTTCGGAGTGCTTACGCCTAATCCGACCGGGCACCTTCTCTTGTAGGATTTATCCATCCGATCGGATCTTACATTACCAGATAGCCAGCTCTCCTTCTCTTTCGATAAAGACCATTCTGTGCTTTATCATTTGGTGCATTCGTTGAGAGGTATAGCTAACTCAAGATCCAACGATGACGCGTCCCCCATGGAACATGATCACGATGGCGGCAGTTGCGCCAGATCAGGGACCTCATGGAGGAGGGAGATATCTCCCAGGTCTCCAACCAGGGCCAACCTTCTTCCCAATTTCGACAATGCCATTCTGAGGCAACCGGAAGATGCCCTTGTCACCGTTAAGGACATGCGTGCTCTTATTAGTGACTTCACCAAGAGTATCATCCAAACGCTCAAAAAAGGCAACATGGTGGGCTGGGCGATCAAGCTGCAGTCGTGGGATGTGAGGTACGAGCCCAGAAAGGAGATAAAGGCCCAAACTCTGGCAGATTTTATCGCTGAATTCGCCGGTGAACAACCCCAAGTTCAACCCAAATGCCCAAGTTGGGAAATGATAGTGGACGACACAGCAAACGACACTCGAGGAGGCGTGGGCATCGTGATAACGGGCCCCTTGGGCATTGCAATAAGGTATGCAATAAATCTTAATTTTAAAGCTTCTAATAACATGGCAGAGTATGAGGCACTTTTTTAAGGATTGAGATTACTCCATGCCATCCGGCCGGTGTCAGTGACCATTAAAAGCGAATCTCAGCTCGTGACAAGCCAAGTCTCAGGCACCTTCGAAGCCAGGGAAGCCAACATGATCCAGTATTTGGCAAAGGTCAAGGCCGCTATCAAAACACTTGAAGAATTTGGGTCAAAATGGAACCTCCAAAAGGTGCCGAGAGACCAAATATTTGAAGCCGATAGGCTAGCAAAAATGGCTGCTTCCGAACGAGGAATAATAGAAGAAAATATCACTGTCGTCGACCAAACCTCCTCCTCCTTAGACGAGCTGGAAATGATGGAGATTGATCAAGTGGAAGAAACCTGGATGAGCCCGATCAAGCAGTACCTACAAACAGGACAGCTGCCGGAGGATAAAATCGAAGCTCGAAAGGTATCACGCAAATCCCTCAATTACTCCATTATTAATGGTGACTTGTACAAAAAGGCTTTCAGTCATCCTTGGCTCAAATGCGTTACGAAAGAAGAAGGAGATTACATTCTCAGGGAGGTTCATGAAGGCATCTGTGGAGCACATGAGGCTAGCAGAGCCATGGCAAGGAAAGTACTCCAGATAGGGTATTTTTGGCCAAGCATTTTCAGAGATGCTCAAGCGAAAGTAAGGAGATGCCTGCAGTGCCAAGTTCATGGAAGGGTCATAAGACATCACAGAGCAGACCAGCAGCCGATCAGGGTCGCATGGCCATTTGATCAGTGGGGATTGGATATCCTGGGACCTTTTCCCCAAGCAAAAAGACAGATGAAGTTCCTTATCATGACAGTTGACCACTTTTCCAAGTGGATCGAAGCAGAACCCGTAGTGATGATCACCGCAGAGAGGGTCAAGAACTTTCCGTGGAGGAACATCATTTGCAGGTATGGCTTACCTAACATTTTCATTACAGATAATGGTAAGCAGTTCGACAGCTCCATCTTCAGAGATTTTTGCCAAGGCCTAAACATCAACCTGAGATTCACCTTGGTTACTCACTCTTAAAGCAACAGAATGACGGAGGTCTCCAACCGGACCATTCTGGAAGGGTTAAAGAAATGGCTGGGTGAGGTGAAAGGCAATTGGACTGAAGAACTGCAGAGTGTCCTGTGATCTTATAGAACTTCACCAAGGACAGGCACTCACCAAACGCCATTCTCTCTTGTCTATGGCTCCAAAACAATGATACCCGTAGAGGTCGGCCTCCCATCCTACCGATCGACATTCTATTCTGAACGAACGAACATCAAAAAAAGATGCTAAAATCTGGATCTTACAGAAGAAAGAAGGGAGGACGCCTATATCAAGATCGCCACCTACAAACAAAGGATCGCCAGATATCACAACGCCAAAGTAAAGTCTAGAGCTTTCAACATCGGTGACTTGGTGCTCAGAAAGGCGGACATAGGTACGGGAAATGCAGGAGTGGGCAAGTTAATGCCAAATTGGGAAGGGCCTTATGAGGTCTCCAAAATCTTAAGCCCGGGCATGTATAAGCTCAGAACATTAGAAGGGCAAGACATCCCCAGGAGCCGGAATGTCGAAGTACTCAAAAAGTACCACTTGTAATGATGTGTCCAGATCCAACAAATGTTCAATCAATAAAGAGGTTCCTTTTCATCTTTGTGTAAAGAATTTCTTTTTTATTGAATTACCTGCAAAGCATGCATATCATAACTTATACGCTAGGCTCGACGTTCGTCCCGAGCCAAAAATGCGAAAGTTTGAACCCACTTCTTTGCAGGAACAAAACAACCGTTAGGATCGATGTTATTCCCGATCCGAAAATACGGAACAACTTAAAAACAATCGTTAGGGTCGATGCAATTCCCGACCCCAAGATACGGAATAAAGATGAGCACCCGACAGTTCGACCGTTAGGATCGACGAACATCCCGATCCGAAGATACGGGAACCACGAACCTTATGTCGATCCCATCCGTTAATATCGGCTATAGCCCGATTCGAAAATACGGAACGCGTTCCGTTCGTACTGACTCATTCGCTAGATTCGATGCCTATCCCAAATCCAAGATGCGAACACCGAGGTTAGATTAAGTCAAACGTTTCTCCCAAAACAAGTGTTGTGCAACGGTCACGAACCAAAATGCAAATCAAACATTAACTTGACGAACGAAACTATTCGTCTGATTCTAAGTCTAACTCCAAAGTCATTCCAGATGGCCGACTAATCGTACGTCCTAAATCAGATTGGGCAAATCGGTCACTGGACTCAAAAAAGTATTCCAATTCAGGAAGTATATGAGATTCGTTAATATGTTTCACATTGGCAATTCATATGCGTTTTAGCAAGCTATGTTCAAACTTTGCAAATTTTATGCAATTTTACAAGTTATTAAAGATATGCGAATACATAACTATGAAAGTTTGCAAATTATGCAAAATTTATCATTCATTCAAAGAATTATATACAGTACAATTTATGGAAATCAACACAAAGTATACAAGAGCAAAACTAACCTAATTTTCTATGCTAAGCTTCCATATTTACAATTTTTACATTGCCAGGAGGATCAGTAATGGGCTCTGCACTCGGATTGGCGGCGGCCTGAGAAGGATAGGAGGTAGGCTGAGAAGGCTCGGCTACCCCTTCGAAAACAGGCCCTGCCGATGAAGGTGCTATAACTTCGACTTCAAGGGGTGCCTCTTGACGAACCTCAGTCGACGAAGGATCCCCCCCGGAGGCTCTCCCAGTAACTTCCCCACCAGGAGCATCCTCCTCATCATCGCTGGATGGTGGATCGGGAAAAGCCGTTGGATCCTCCATCCATTCAAGATCGGCTTCAGGAAAGCGCCTCCCCGCCTCATGAATAAGACGAGAGAGCAAGTTCCCTTGGGCTTCTCCCAGCTGATCAAGAAGTTGCTCCTTCTGAGAGGCAAGCTCCTCTTCAAATTTCTTCCTCCAGGAGGTTTCCTTGTCCTCCAAAGACGCCTTCAGCGACTCCCGCTCTGCGCGCAGTTGGTCGCACTCAGCCACAGCCTGACCTTTCCCTTATATCAACTTAGCATTTTCAGCGCTCAGGTCCCAGCACTCAGAGCTCAATCTGGCCGCCTCCTCCTCGAACCTCCGGCACTGAGCACTGTCGGTGGCAAGGCGAGCAACATCTCCTTTCATTCGGTCTACCTCACTTTGCCGAGCCTTCAGCTCTTGAGCTCTTTTATCGGACGCCTTCTTTAGAGCCGCCGCCTCCGACTGAAAAGCAAAAGACTGCTTCTTCAAATCTGCCACATTCGAGCGAAGAATGGCAGCCTCCTTCCGTGCGGCTTCGCAGCGAGAATTTGCCTCTGCCTTTGCCCTAGCAACGTCCGCTGCCCTCCCCTTAAAAAGGTTGGCCATGCCGTACATGCGCTAAGTCCTCCTGGCCACCTGTAAAAGAAAAACAAAAAGAAAGGGGACTTAGCGCAAAGGGACATCATCAACCCCCAGGCAACAAAGGACAAAGCGGCCAAATCTCACCTCCATAACTTGATGGTTGATTAGAGCACACTCACGGGAGAGCAAGCTAGGGTCCCCGATGTCTTTGTGGTCATTGTCCTGCAGGATACCACGGCAAATAAAATCGACCACACTATCGAGAGACCAGTCGCTACCAAAGTTCTCCTTTAAGAACTCCCTCAAAGGCACAGGTCGCCTTTCAGATCGCCGGATCGGCTCACTATGCGTCACAGCCTTGCCCCTGGCCTCGACCCGAGTGTCTACCTCAGCTATTATATCAGCTGCCCTCTTCCGAGCGGATTCCTCGGCATGCTTTTTGGCAGCCTCATCCAGTCTCACCGCCCTCCCTTGGGCCATCTCCCTCAACGATTGGATATTGGGAGGACAGACGGCTCCTGGTTCCTCTTCGTTATCGGACTCGTCCCGCAGTATCAACGGACGCCTATGAGGTCGAGCCATTGCAGTGCCTGAAACAGTTGGAGCTGGGCGAGAGGATGAGATAGTGGTAGCTATAGCCGAAACGACAGTAGCAGCGGTGGGGGCAGCAGCAGAGATAGGGACGGCGGAAATTGGAGCGGCGGTGGAAGGAGCACCTATCGAACCCCGCAAAGCTTGCACCTCTGAGGCGGGCAGGATCTTCCTCCTCTTCCTCTCCTCCTTAGCCTTCTGATCGGCCTCTCTCTTGGCCTTGGCCCGAGTGCCTAGTTGTTGTGTCATGTCCTCTCCACCGGCCATTGCAGCTGCATCACAAGTATAAACAAGATAAGTTCTTCTCTCATAAAAGAAATGCTTGATGCAAATGCAATACATGAATAACAATGTATGTTATCCCCTCTACTCAGTTCCTAATACTCACGTTCAACATTCTCAGCAACCCCAACGTTCTCGGCGGGCCCAGAGCTAGAAGACCCATACACCGTTCACAGAAGGAAGTTGGACTTATAAGGTCCTTTGTTCTTGGCCACGGCGTCCGTCAGCTTCTGAATGTCGGCCTCATACATCAACTGTTCCATAGCCTGGTCCCTTAGGATATTGGCCCCGACCGATCGGGCGAGGTTCACGCCAAAGCCGCCGACCCTTCCCACCAGGAAATATCTTTCCTTGAACCCCTTCATGGAAGTTGGTACATTAATCAGCTTCTTCCTCGGTCTGCTGGTGAAGAAATATTCAGTCCCATCTCTCCGATATGAGACATAAAAGAAGTGTGTGAAGAGGTCTAATGTCGGGGCCACCGCTTCTATCTGGCACAAAATTTTGAAACAGGCCACCGATCTTCACCCGTTTGGATGCAGTTGGTCGGGGGCGATGCCATAACCATTCAGCACGGTAGTCTCGAATGCGCCGAAGGGGAAACGCATCCCTGCATCCAAACTCCACAAATGGCAGATGAACCACTCGTTCTGCTCCTTTCCAAATGACCCCTCCGTCACCGCCATAGAGTCGGGGCACGGCATCACAAAAATATCATCAGGAAAGCCATATTTGGCGGGAATCTCAGCCACCTCTCTAGGGCCCAAGCGGGAGCAGCGCTCAACGGGTGTCCTACCCCTCTACTCCTCCATGAAACTTCTATCTATGGACTGGCCGCTACTGGAATCCATTTTTAACAGAAAAAAGAAGGAAGAAATGCAAATCCCTAACTCCTAAGGGGAATGAATGCAGATAAAAAAATTAGAAACAAGGAGAAAGAAGTATAAAGGAGGTACTTACTTGACAATGGGTCACTTGGAAAATTTTTAGAAGAAAGCAAAAGAAACTTGCTGGAACTCAAGGAAAGCGAGGAAAAAAATTTGGCAGAGTTTCGCTAGGGATTGCAAAAGTGAAGTAAAAATTGCACAGAAATTGCCACATTTATAGGCAAAACTTCAGAGGCACGCCAACTGTCTCACCACTAGCAGCACGCCACGTGTACCGAAGCCATGATGGCTGTATGAAGAACAAAGCGTCACCCTCGGAACACGCGTAGCATTAAATAAAGACCGTTCTACAAACAGGCGCGCCCCTTCAGAAAATGCGCCATGCAAAATTCAAAAGTCCCGCCAACGTATGTCTCCCAATCAGAACAACTAGAAGTAGGCACCATCTGGACGGATTCACCCAAGGCAAATCTATGCCCGATCGGACCAGTTCGAGGGGGGACAAGTGATAACCCTGCAAATATCATTTGCATAATGGCCCATTCAGTCGGCCCAATTGACTGGCAAGGTCCAAGGCCCAACAAGCAAGAGTAGTAGGCGTGAGCTCCAAGGCAGCGCACACGCCCGATTGGCTGATGTGACCGCCAGTCCCATCAGCCGTCTGACACAAGGCAGCGCCCATGCCCATCAACTGCTCCCAGTTACTTCGCCGCATACCTACTCTGACTGTCAGTCATCACATTCCAAGCACTCAAGTGCCCCTCAACTGTCTTTTATAAATAGCCCAGCCAACGATGGCACCACGTATTAAATCTCTAGCATTCTCTCTCTAAAAGCTACTAACTTAAGTTTCGGAGTACTTACGCCTGATCCGACCGGGCACTTTCTCTTGCAGGATTTATCCATCCGATCGGATCTTACATTACCAGATAGCAAGCTCTCCTTCTCTTTCGATAAAGACCATTCTGTGCTTTATCACGTAGTATTAATGTGAATTATAATATATAATATTTAATATAATATTATATTAATATATAATATTTTATACTGTATTTGATGTATAATAGTGTATTGTATTATTTTTAAATAAAATTAAAAAATATATAAAATTAAATTATTTTTAATATTATTAATTTTAAAAAAATTAATTGTAAAATATATTTTTTCATACATACATCATATTTTTTAAAAGCAAATGCACAAATTTTTTAAAATATGAATATATGAATATATATTAGTACACATATGTTAATTTGAATGACAACTATTAATTGAGCTGTTAAGTGATCAAATTATTGACTGCTTTAGAGCAAAAGGTCAACTAATAATAGGGTTGTGCAGAACCGAATCGGAATCGAAAATGAACTGAACCGAATGTATTTTAGTCAGTTTTTTTTTTTCGATTTTGAACCAAAATTAAATTTCGATTAATTCAGTTCGGTTTAATTAAAATCGAAAAAACTGAACCAACCGAACTTAATAAAACTCATCGTTTTGCATATATATATATATACAAAACAATCTTCTCTTTACTCTCGTCTTCCCTAACTATCCCACCTCACTCACTCCATTCTCTTGCTAAACCTCCACCATCGCCACTGCCTCCTCTCTCTCCTCTCCTCTCCCTTTTCCCTCTCTCTGCACCACCTTCACTCTATTTCTCTCTCCAACAAATCCTTCGTCCTTGCCTACCAGTAACTACGCTATCCAGATCTGCTCCCTCCCTGCTCAGATCTTGACTTTTATCTGTATCCAAAAAATGCCCAAGAAACCCATTTCTTTTAAAAGGGTCGTCGTTCCGGTCGGTAGTCGATGGTCGCTGGTTATTGTCTCCCTTGTGCATCGCCGATTTTGATTTTTGAAGTAAGTTTCTTTTTTTGCTGTTGTAAATCGAATAACCTGTTGAATGTAGGTTGATGAAGCTTGAGTTTTATTTAATTAATCCATCTTCTTATTGCATTGAGTTTTAGTTGTAAAATTATATTTTTTTGCATAAATTTTCTGTAATTTCGATTGATGAAGTATAGAGATTGATTGTGATGAAGAAATGTTGTATTGAGGTTTGAGATGAGTTAAAAGGGCAGTCTCTTTCACGGGATATGGGCGTGGAGCTCACTGCCACTTCAATGCCAATATGCCATATAAGTTAAAAATCTAATAAAAAAGCCAAAAATCGATTGGACTGAACTGAACCGATCGAAATTAATTAAGTCTATTCGATTTCAGTTCTAAATAGTTCAGTTTGCGGTTTGGTTCTTTTATTTTGAAAAATTCAATTTTCGGTCTATTATGTTCGGTCCAAAATCAAACCGAACTGACCTTTTGCACAGCCCTAGCTAACAAGTATGGAGGTTTGGCTAGAGACGGTAAAGGAAATATCTTTACAAAAGATACCCAGAAGAGATGGTAGTTTATTGATCACAAAGAATTCACAATATAGTTTGAAACGAATTACGTGATTTTGTGCAGTCTAATCTATAAAAGCTTTTTATGTATCTTATTTCCATCACAAGTAGCTTCTTGTCCAACAGTGCTAAAAGGGACACCTTTCATGAGGAAACTGCTATTCTGATAGTTGTACATAGAAGAAAATGTTTATGGTCATGAGCTACCTCTAGTTGTCAATTATTTGCTTCGAAATTGTTAATGGTTTGATCACCATCCATTGAACATTTCAGTCATCAGTACCCAGCAATTATCAGTTTCCTGGACACTTCTAGTGAACACGCCTGAAGAAATAAAAAATTCTAAGATTCTTCATTGTATGCACTACATTGATTGCATCTAATTTTACTTTCTTAGTTACCTCAGTTAGGCTTTTCTAGTAATAGACCTTGTTTGGACTATCATGTCCCTTTGTCCGCCACCAGCAGATGTGATTCTAAATAATATGAAGATACGTATATGAATAAAAGAATTTGTCTAATTATACATCAACAAA
This sequence comes from Excoecaria cochinchinensis, assembly GCA_947683425.1. Classification (NCBI taxonomy): domain Eukaryota; kingdom Viridiplantae; phylum Streptophyta; class Magnoliopsida; order Malpighiales; family Euphorbiaceae; genus Excoecaria; species Excoecaria cochinchinensis. The sequence goes on from CANTUQ010000100.1 coordinate 716,661, forward strand.
TTTGTTGTTGCAAATGAATTGTTTGCATTGAGTCTCAAGAGATTTATAGCCACAAGAGAAGCCATATGCTTTTCTAGTCCATCACATGAACATGATAGATCATTTGAAAATTGTAATTTTCCATAATACAAACTTCTGTTATTCGTTGGATTCCTTTTACAAACACTGAGAAATGTAACGAGTACTCAAGAACTCAGCATCAGGCAAATGGTGATGTTAGTGGAGAAGATAATGAAGATATGAAAAAAATTAGAAGTTGTATGTCCAAGGAAATCTAGTTCAAAAATTATTCACACTTTTTCCAAGCTTATTTTGCTCTATCAGACTACACTCACGAGTCCTTCTCAAGCCCTTCTCCTCAGCCATGGATCTTATTTTGGCTACATCTGTAACACCCGATACCCGACCCATTGGAAATCGGATACCAAATGTTACCCCAAATTGTTACACTAATTGATTTACTAGATATCCAAACATTTTATTTTATATTAAACTTATATAAAACCAAATCACCTCAAATTTTACAGAAAATCGGACAGAGTTTCGCCTATACAGGTCTCTATTACCCTGTTAAACAGTTGCAAATTTCACACTTCTATAGTGTATCCACACATCTCCACTCCACAACAAATTCAATGCAATATCAGATTTTCCATCCACCTCAAAATATTCAATAAAATGGCAATTTTACCAACAATTGTGGATTGATTCTTTCAATTGATACACTGTCCAAAATAAAAAAAAAAATATTGACATACACTTAGCCTATACTTACATTGTCCTTAAATATTCTCATGCTGTCAATCAATAAAATGGGTTTACAATTTAGCTTAAAATTCAGCTAGTATCTTAACCATAACCTTAAACTAAATTACTTTATAACATTTCATATAGCTATGAATATATAAATTCTTTCCGAAAATATAATTTCCACAAAACTCTAAATCAAGTTTCATACATAGTACCTCTTATAGCTTTTATATACTTATCAATTTCCTATAATTTAGTTCGGACTTGGAACGAAGTTCCAAGCTTCCTACATATCCCCAAATTTGGGAATCAGGACCACGTAGTTCTACGTGTTTTAATATAGTGTAAAAAGTCGTTTGCATACAGTCGAGTTAATACATAACATAATACCAATTATCTCGCCGCTTAGTAAATTAACATAATTATATACATAATATAATTAATATGAGAATACAATATGCTATACTAAGGTTCAGCTTAAGAAAAATTAAAAATTTGTTTAATAGGTTCATCACGACAATTAATGGATGAATTCTATATTGATGTAAATAACAGTGCATTATAATTGATTTAAGATTCACCATAACCATATTATTATTTAGCAAATTCTCAGTCAGTGCATAAGATCAATTATTATGCATTCAATACACTTGCAACTTATAACTCTTTAAAACCATGTAACCAAACATGCCTTATTTTACTTAATTGTGTTACAGTTATTGCCAAAAGTAATCCGATGAAACACATCATGAGGATACACGGAACTATGGATTGAAGTGGCCAATACCGGGCACTACACTTCAAACCAAATTTTGTAGGTTCTCATTAACCTACAATATCAATCAACAATATTCAAGCACATCATCCAACATATCAATTAAATTTCCATCCTGCACTCCATATAAATAATCAATATCCAATCGACACTCCATATAAATATTCAATATCCAACCGACACTCCACATAAAATACATCCCTATGGCCGGCCAACTATATCCTGCCCATGTTTCCTATCATTTTATTAAGGGCAACATACTTCAATCCATGTCACTTTCATTTATTTACTTCACTATCACATTCATAATATCTCTTATATTACATAATTTTTCCAATATTAGCTATTTATTTTACACTATACATTATACACCTACATATTTTATTTTATATCCATATGTTCACATTCATAATCATTTCATACCAATACGCATTTATACATATATACAAGTACTAACAATATGAGAAAGCCCATTCATGCATACATATTTGATTCTATCTTAAAACCATATTAATATTTAAACTCAATTACATTTTGAGCCTATACCTATAACCTCTTGCGTTAGTTATAACTAAATTGTTTAGCTTCTAAAAGCATTCAATTTAAGCAACAATTTATCTAGTTGATTATTCAAAATCTTTTGATCATCATCTAACTACCGCTACTTAATTTTATAACTAAAATCTATGAGTTTATCTAATTTGCATAACACCTGCTCTTTTAAATTTTCGTACTCAACCTATTACCATAATATATTTCACATATCTATACTAAAGGTTTTATGCTATTTAACTAATATATATATATCTAATTTAATCCTAACGGTAATTTAATTATATGAATAATGGCTTCAAACATTCATCCAATATTTAAAACATGTACTAACCAAATTCTAATATAATCACATCACATACTTTCAACCTAATTTAATGAACTATCTTTAATTCAAACTTTAAATAAACATATTTGGATTTTCCACTTAACATTTACAATTTCCACTAATTCTTCACGTATTAGCAATTACACTACCATTACCTATATATGCACATTATGATACCCATTTATATATATTAAGTTATTTATTAATTTAATTACTAATCTAATTTATACGTCCTAATTTAACTATTACAAAAATTATATACAATTTAAATTCTAACTTACAAATTAACTTGTATTTCTTTATTTTACGAATACAGTTCTACTTCCTCAAATACGAATAATTTTCCAATTCTTTTCATTCAACCCGAAATCTGTAAATCTTAATTAAATTTCTATTCAGCTAAGCCAATACTCATGACAACACAGCCAGCAAATCAATGGAACCAACAAACATATTGTTCACATATTGTATTTAGTAAAATCACACTCTTAACAAATTTTAACTTATGTAAAAAATCACTTAGAAAAGTAGATTTGGTAGCCACTTACAAAATTTCTACTATTTTTGGTCCCTTCACCGTCGATGGAACCTCATCGGAGCTCCGCCGAAACCACCGGAAAGAAGCTTGAACTGCCAGGGTTACTTTTCTGGTGATTACGCTCCGTGACTCCCCTTCATTTCGCCGGAATTGACGTCGAAAATCTCGGTTCTCCCCCTCTCCGATTTGCTTGTAGCCAGCGATTGAGGACCACCCATGGGTATCAGGAGATTCGCCTGCCTGCCAGGAGTCCCGTCGTGCCGTTCGTGTCGTCGTTCACCGCCGGAGCCGACGGAAAAATGCAGGAGAAGCTTCGATTTTTCTCCCGCTCTCCTAGAACGGTGACGTCAAGGGGAAAATACGCCGAGATCGGCATTGCAAGGAGCCCAGCTGCTCGCCGTCGATCATCGCCAGCCGCCTTGCCTCCTTCTACCGTGCTCCGCCGTCTCTCTCTCCCTCTCTCCCTCTCTCTTTCTCTTCCTCCGTCTCATTTCCCCTTCTCCCCCGTTTCGTGCCTTTTCCCTCTTTTCTCCTCTCCTCTTTCTCCCCAAAAAAATTCTAGCTTATTCTCCTTTTTCTAGATAATTCTAGACTCTAAAATATCATGGGCTATTTATTGTTATTTCTTTGTCCACTTAAAATATACATACATTTATTTGTGTATTTATTTGACTAAAATTATTCAAATATTTGATTATGCAACTTTTAAAGAAAATTTGGACCTTGAGATTTAAAAATTAACTTTCAACAGATCTTTTAACCTACTGAATCACTATTCCCATCACTGAATTGTCAACATGCCGAATCATTATTAGCAACACTGAAAATTTTGGGGTCTTACAACATCATCCCATTTTCCACTTTCAGCATACAAATTTGACACCAAAGTATATGCACTAGCATTATCAGGTTATAAATCCAGAAGGTGCTTTCCTATGACCTCACCCATATCTTTGTTTCCATAAACTCAACAGGCAGGAAATAAAGAACCTTATGCCTTAGCTCTTTGTTTTAGAGGCAGGAATATAGCCAAAACGATGCTTCTTCGAGCTGTCCTGCTCTGTTTAACAAGTTGACCATACAGCCATAATGCTCTTCACATGGTTTCATAGAATATTCTTCAGTCATAGACCTAAACATGAGTATACCATCTTTTACCAAGACTGAGTGACTGCAAGCAGTGAGTAGGGAGGTACAGGTTTCCTCATCTGGTTCAACATTTTCCCTCTTCATGCAATCAAACAGTCTAAGAGCATGGGCACAATCCCCATGCATGCCATATGCTGCAAGCATTGCATTCCATGATGTTATTGATTTTTCATTTGCATCCTCGAAAAGATTTCTAGCCGTCTATAATTTTTCACACTTGGCATACGTTGTAATCAAAGAATTGACAACGGGGATGTCCCTCTTGGTAAGAGCTCGATATAGATGATAATGAACTTCCTTCGCTCGCTAGGCTTAGATGTCCAAGCTGGCATAAAGCCTGCAGCAGAACCCTCAAAGCAACCAAGTCATAATCAATTTTTTCTATTTGCATCAACCGGAACAAGCCAATTGACTCATTAGCTTACCCATTTTGAATATAACCTACCATCATAGATGCCCATGATACCAAGTCCCAGTCACTTAACCTGTTGAAAACTTGTCGTGCACAGAATATACTACCACAATTTGAATACATGTAGATGATTTGATTGGTAACCTCTACATTCAAGTCAAACCCTTGTCTTAGTGCATACCCATGGACTGACCTGCCTCAGTCCAAGTCTTTCAAATGATAAAGCAATGGATACTTTTGCCTTATGGCAAGTAGTTTAAAACAGCACAACTCAAAATCCCATTTGCTAATGCAAAAATATCAGACACGAAATTTTCTTGCAGCAGGTTATAGAAAACTTCAATTCAAAAAAGAGTAAAAAATAAGAAGAAAAAGAAGTTAAGCAATGTAATAAACAAATTAGGTTAAAAAAATAATACAATACGGCAGTAACATTTTGCTATCTTATCCCTACTGCATATCTCTTTATTGGAAGAATAATTAGTAAAAAATAGAGTTAATAACATCATTATATTATAAAGAATCAATCAAGAACTTAGAACAAAGACCAATTTATTCCAAGATCAAATGAAAAATGAAACCAATTGAAGAATGAAATCAAAGAGAGAGAAATTAAAAAAAAAAGGCTATACTTACCGGAAAACAAAAACGCTGGTCGACGACGAAAGCTTTGATCAGTGGTCGGCCAACTAAACTCAGGTGGTGGCTGCATGAGAGAACAGAGGAAGATTTGGTACTTTTAGGGTTTTGTTATTTTTTTTTAAAAAAAATGGATATGGAATACCTGTTGAAGATGAGGGCGGTGCCAAAAGCAAAAGTCGAGCCGGAAAGGAGGTAGTATCGGAGGTGACAGTGGTGCCAGAGTTAATCACTGTGTCTTTTAGTCTAATACCTGTTCAAAACCTTATAAAAATTTTAATATTCTTTAAAATTTATAGCTGACAATTAAAAAATAAAGTTTTGTTCTGTATATTATTTAAATCTTACTCTTTTATAATTATATTATTATATTTAATAAATATATTTCCTACTTTATTTTATCTCTATTATAATTCTATTTTATTAAAATAACATTATTTATTATAATTATTATTAAATTATTTTTTTTAAAAAAAGGGTGCAGCGGCAGATTTACCCCCCTCTATATATATATATATATATATTATGGAGCTGCGGCATCATTAAAAAAATGTTGACCCATCACGTGGGTCCCACGGTCAGAAGCCGCAGGTGTCAGTTGCGGCTTCTGACTCGCCCCATTCTCATAGTTACTTTTAAAATTACCCTACTTTTGAAAATAGCTTTTTAAAAAACCTTAGTTAAATTTTTGTCCCAATTTACGAGCGTTGCATACATTTGTCCCCTAAATCGCGTGACTTCAGTGTAGGATTCTCTCTTTGAGTTTTACAACTTTGTAGGGTCTACAATCAATTATCAATATTTTGAGCGATAAAGAGCAAATTCATTTTAAATTTTTAAAAATGGTAATATTTTTTTAAAAAAATTTAGAGTAAATTTATATTTAAAATATTAAGCATAATAAACATTTATCTTTTAAATATATTTTTATTAAAATTATCCTTACTATTACGTATTTGGAACAAATTTATCATTAAAATTAACGAGACTATAAATAAACAAACATAAATATACAAATTAAATTTATTGAAGTGACATAGACTTGCTAAGTGCACACTATAAATTATTAAAGTTAACTTTCAAAAAAATGTAAAATTTCTTATCTTAAAACAATTTTTATTTACTTATTTAAAATTCAATTATTTTGAGAAATATAAAATTATAAATTTTAATCATTTTTTGAGTGTTTAATAACAGTATTACTTTATAATGTACATGTGACAAGTTTATATGACTTTAATTATTCTGTTATATATTTTTTTATTTGCTTAAGTAGAGTTCAATTATTTTTAGTGGTAAATTTGAATCAAATACATAATAGTGGGAGTAATTTTGGACCAAAAACTATTTAAGGGGCAAATTTGCCTTAAAGCATACTTAATAGGCAAATATGCACAATTTTGAATAATTTAAGGACAAATTTGACCCTTATTCCATTTCTTTAATTAGTGTATTGATATCAATTTTTTAAAGTTATTAATGAATTAATTAAATTGGATTAACCAATCCATTAATTTAATTTTTACAGTTTGGTTAATTGATATTTTTTAATTAAACACTAAATTTATTAACATACAATAAACAAAATTAGCCAAAATTAAATTTCATTTTTAATGTTGAGAGTAATTCAAAATAAAAATTACAAAACAAACATAATATTAACCAAAATTTATGTTCTACTTTTATCATTTTTCACTTATTATGGTTAATTATTTTAATAAATGAATATTTAATATCATAAATTGGATTAGTCATTTGTTGGTAATTAACATGCTTAATTCTATATAAAAAAAACACTTTGGCAAAATTAAATGTTAAAATATAGATTTTAAAATATAAAAAACTGTCGTTAAAGACTATCAAGTAAGATAAACACCAATGTATATATTAGGGGTGAGCATGGACCGTTTAACTGGTCCATGAGTTCAAAAAAAAATTCAGTTCATTAATATCGGTTTTTTGAAATTTCAGTCCATTATCATCGGTTAACCAGTCAATCGATTTCGAATTTTCGGACCGGTTAACCAATATTTTTCTGTTAACTATTATAATTATAAAATACATTTATAAAAAAATTAAATTGTCGAAGATACTTAAAATTTAAAATTAGAAAATAAACATATTCCAACATAATAATTAAATATGATGTTCAAACAACAAATATAAAATAAAAATATTAAAAAATATTATTTTCACATATATTAAAAATTTTATTTTATTTGAAATTTTTAGTTAATATATTAATTTTATATAACTTTTCGAATATATTTTGATTTTAATTAATGAAAAATTGATATATCAGAAAATAATAAGAAATACTAAATATGTACATATTGAACAATTAATAAATTAACTAAAATAACTTTAAAAAAAACTAAAATGAAATTGAAATATTTTAAAGTAAATGAAAATTAAAAGGATATAAATAATTAAATATGAAAATAATGAAATAAAAAATTATAAAAAATAGAGTGAAATATAATTAATAAAATATAAGGGTGTTATTTATCGGTTTCGGTTCGGTTAACCAATTTACAAGCTAAAAAATAAAAATCAGTCTATAAATATCGATTTTTATAAAATACTAACCGTTAATCATAAATATCAGGTCGGTTAACCTATTTTTTAGATCGATTTTGGTTCGATTTTTCGGTTAACCAAATTCAACGGTTTTTTTCTTACCTCTAGTATATACTCCCTCCGTTCCTTAATATCTGTCACTTTTGGCAAAAATCCAAATTCCATTTATCTGTCACTTTTAGATTTTCAATACAATTTAATTTCTTTTTTTCAATTTAATTTTCTTTTCCAATACAAATTAACCAATTAGATTTAAATTTATACATTGAAATACTAAATATACATTGAATTACTCAATTTTTTACTAAATTCAAGTCTAATTAATATTTCTTAATCCTAGTGAAAACAACAAAAGTGACACCTATTTAGGAATGGAGGGAGTATATAACAAAATGAATCAGGTCAAAATGAATTTGAATATAAATGGGTTAAGTCCCAACTGGACCGGATGGATTATGGATCACAAGTTGACACATTTGACTTTTTTTTGTTTTCTTTTTCAAATTGAACAATTATTGTTACCTTATAACTCAAAATTCAAACTTTTAAATATTACATGTAAGAACTTAAAATAATGAGATGTTAAAATTCAAAATGATTAATTTTAAAAGTCTTTCAACATACAAAAAACTTCACATTGTGACTCTCGTTACTATAATAGTATAACCACGAGAAACCATGTAGTCACTCAATGTAATAGATTTGTCATCATTAGATTACTTTGTGTTATATACCATTCCAAGCTACTATTGGCAACAGTGCAAAATGTAATATGACTTTACTTACAAATAATTATAAAAACACAAATAACTTATATAAATTTATGTCTGAAATATGGAAGCAAATGCCTAAAAGTAATGCCAAAGGAATACGTATTTCATCATTTGAGTTACGGGTCAACCAAACACATTTGATCCAATCCAATGCATTTGATCCATGAACTGATTCAACCCAATTCATTTAATCCTTGAATTGATCCATGCATATATTGATCCAATCCAATCAATTTAACTCATAATTTGACCCAACTCTACTAAATTTTTTCGGATTATATAAGTTGGGCCACATATAAATTGGTGTTGGGGTACAATCCAATCCCACATCGGAAAATTAAGGAAGGAGCATCTTGAATATAAAGAGTTCACTTAACTTAATTAGTATGAGACCTTTTGGGAGGAGCCCAAAAATAAATCCGTGCGGGACACGCCATTATCAACCAACGGGACACGCCGCCTGACCACCACAATATCAGTAAGACTTTCGACACAAGTCACCAAACACGAATCTCCAATCGCTAGGTCATACCGGGAGCCTCCCATGCAACGCAGTCCACTATTTCGGATCGTCTCCAAACCACGGCTCTGATACCACTTGTTAAATTTTTCAGATGTAGCGACTCATCTCAGGCCCAAACCCTCTCCACTGTAATACAAGTGAGGTTCCAACCCAAAACCAATTGGCTATGGGTGGAGTAACCCACTTAGTATTATATGTTGTAGGGATTTCTTCTAACTTTTCGATATGGGATTTTTTTGCCATCCCAACAATTGGGTCGGGTTGAAATTAAAATTTTACGGATTCTATGGATCAAGTTCATTGATTGAATCAAAGTTTGACAAATCTAATAAAATTATGGAGTAATTTAGGCTCCGATTGGAACAAATGAATTCAATTCGTTGAATTAATTTACAAATAAATTTTATATGAAATTCATTTATAAATGAATTCCTATATTTGGAATAAAATTATTAAAATATAGAATTAAAAATAAATTCTTTATTTTTATACTTGAAATAAATGAATAAATGAATTCATTTCTATATTATTTACTAAAATATACTTAATGTCAATTTTGATGTCTTCTTTCAATTACTCCAAAAAAAAAAATAATTAACAACCATTAATCATCATTTTAAAATTTATTATTAATTTAATTACTCTCAATTTTGATATCTTCTTTCAATTTCAATTACTTCCAATTTTGATGTTTTCTTTTAATTTCAATTACTCCAAATAAAAAAAAATCGTACATACCGAATAAAATTAATCAGTAAATATCCAACAAAAACGAGTCAAACCGGTGATGGTGATTTTGGGTGATAGAAAAATAGTGATAGTAGAGAGAGAAGAATAGTGATGGAAAAGAAAAAATAACAAATTACGTTAGATGCATAAAAAGTAATTTATTTATAACAAATAATAAAGAGTGTGTTATAGTTTTTTCAATTTTAACTATTAAAAATATGAAATTTATTTGCAACTTGCACCTATTTTGATAGAATTTGATTAAAATATAATGAATTCCATGAAATTGAATTCCTATTTTTTTTATTCCAAGCATGAAAAATAAGAATTACAAATAAATTTCATAAAATTTTATAGAATTCATTTATTCCAAACACTATCTTAATATTCGATTAGTTGTGCACTCGATATGTATAAGCTATTTCCAATTTATAGTTTGGGGATATTTATATAAATTATCTCAAATAATAATAACAAAAACAAAAACAACTTGGGAAGTCATCTCTCCTCTAAACCTGAAAGTAGTTTTTTATTGCTCTTTTTTTAATTTGACGAGCATGGAGTTGCTGGTAGTCTATTTAATGACGGTAGCTCTGGCCTTCTTTCATTTCATTTCTTGATATTTATGTGTTTTATTTATTTATTTATAACTTGATATTTTTATAACATGCTGAAACCCTTTCTTTTAGTTTTTTTTTTGGTCCATCTTTAATTAGTGCAACAAAGAGAATTATTTATCTCCATAAGTTTACTTTTTGCCGTCGAGAATAGAAGGATTTAATTATACGCCTTATGTAGATCTATAGTTGTAGAGAAATTAATTTTATTAAATTTTTATATGATTGCAAGTTGCAACTGATGGAAATTCTTTGATGGTAATTAATGAATTCAGTAACTAATTCTAGTATTATGAACCATTAATCCTACATTTAGTCTGTCCAAACCAATAATATACTAAGAGAACTAACTTATTAGATAAATCAGTAAAACTGAATATAATAAATCATTAGTGGTTCCTACAATACCAACACTCATCCATCAAACAATATAAAAATACATTGCCTATTTTCATTTTTTTCTCAAATCTACAATGGCCAAATCTCTGCTAATGCTTTTTATTTTATTCATTCAATGTGTCTATATTACAAATTCCCAGATGGTACCAGCCTTGTATGTATTTGGTGATTCTACTGTAGATTCTGGAAACAATAATAATCTAAAAACTAAGGCTAAAGGAGATTTTTTGCCTTATGGTATTGATTTTAATAATACACCAACACCAACAGGTCGTTTCTCCAATGGCTTGACATCTGCTGATTTTATTGGTACGCTATTATTTTTATATTTTTTTTTTCTTATACCAAATTGAAATTTCATTATTACCTTAAAAAATAATTCAATTTCATTTGTCTTAATTAATTAATAAATTATTTATTTTGTTACAGCCACATTTCTTGGTTTACCATATCCACCTGCTTATATGAATCTTACGGAGACTGAGCAGCGTAATATAACAACAGGATTGAATTATGCATCTGCTTCTTGTGGCATTCTCCCCAAAACTGGATCTCGTGTGGTAAGAAATAAATGGCATATTTTGTATTTCAATGATAACTAAACATGTATAGATCTAACAAAACTAATCAAATGGATCGATGAATATTTTGTTTACTTTTTCAGGGGAATTGCTTGTCATTTGACAAACAAATAAAACTTTTTGCGAAAACCATAAAGATCAACAGTGCGGTAAAAGAAAATGTAGGAAAGTCCATAATTTACGTCTCCATTGGAGCCAATGACTACACTTTGAATTATTTGAAGATAAGTCGCAGTCAAAGCGATACTCATAATAGACCAGATAGCTATGCCAAATTCATTACCAATGAGTTCTTAAGACGCTTGAAGGTAATTCTCTACTAAAAGTTTTTGATTTTAAATTTGATAATTTTAACGTGCAAAAACTAAACGTTATGTAATTTTCATGTGCAGAGATTGTATGATTTAGGGGCAAGAAAGTTTTTGGTGAATGGATTGGCACCAATAGGGTGCCTCCCTGGAGTTCTATTCACAATTCCACATACTGGTGAATGCAATGAACATGTTAATTTCAATGCTATGATGTATAACGATCAATTACGCTCCAAGCTCACATACTTGCAATCCAAATTGCCTAACTCTGTCATTTCCTACTCCGATTATTACAAGTCTTATCGTCGCATTTTAGATGTTCCTGAATCTTACGGTAATAACTGAATTCCGAACCTTCGATTGCTAAATTATTAGTACCACAATGATGTTGTTTTTTATTTTTCTGGCAGGAATAAACAATGTGACAAATGCTTGTTGGGATCCAATTACTAAAAAAGTGTGTTCGGATAGGGACAAATATCTGTTCTTCGACAGTGCTCATGTTACTGAGATAGCTCAAAAAATAGTGACAGTCCTTTGCTTTAATCACACAACTACATGTACTCCTCTGAATATTGTGCAACTTGCTAAAGCCTAAGTTTTTTTGAAAATGCAAAATTTATAGAGAAATGTCTTTTGATCTTATTAAAGAGTTTGAATTATGTAAACATACGGAAAAAGATTACTATTACAGTAAGATTTACCAACGAAAATATCCATCTCTAAGATCAGATTCTTACACAAGCATTAATAAACTTGCATATCTAAGAAAATTAAAACAATTATTTGAAATTATCTTGTACGGTTGATGGAATTAATGAGATAAAATTAAGATGATTTTTGAAATTTTAATATATCATATAATTTTGATTCTTATATCGTATTTTTAAAATTTATTTAATTCCTTGATTTTATTTTATATTGTATTTTAAACATTAGATAGTACTTTGTATAATTTTATTGGTGATATACTCTATTTTTATTGGTGAAAGGTTAGATTTATTTTCAATTTGTTGTCAGTTTGTCCCATTCAATGCAAAATAATGTTATTTTTTTTAATCTTTTTTCAATAATAATTATATGATTAATAGAAATCTTATACTATTAAAATATAAATCTATGGTAGGTAAAAATTATATTTTGGTGATTAAATGGGAAAATGACAATAAATTAAAACTGTTAGGCTAATTTAATATAAATGAGATTATATTTGGCAAAAATCGACTATTATTAAAAAAAAAAATTAAAGAACAAACTCAATATTTTTATATAAAAATTCATTCATATGTTCATGTATTTATGGTCTCCCTAATATAATTTTCTGGCTCCGTGAATGCCTAGGCATAGTTGACGACTCTTGGCAACTCCTCTCCCTGTTCTCTGTATGCAACTTTAACTTTCTTTCCTCAATCTCCTTATATTTTTCAAGTGATAAAAATTGGTACTTCTTAAATTTATGATTCCATTAATCTTTCGCTTTTGCTTCGAATTTTAGAGTGTATATGAATAATTTAAAGATCCAAAAAATAACGTGGATTAAGCTTTTTTGTTGTTGTTTTTCTTCTTTTTTAAAGGATTGTTGGATTTACGTACTAGAATTTGAGAGATACAGTTACTTTCTTAGTTAATAATATAATTCGTCTTTAAAGTAATACAAGTCTGCTTCATAAGTTACAGCTTATTGATTGAGTGATTTGGTGGTTGTTATGATGGTGGTTGCAAGCTCCATAAGGTTATATTAGCTCCAGAAAATCTTTTTTTGGTTCAGGTTTCATTCAATTATCTTATATATCTTTTTGTATGTAGCTTACAAATGTACATGGTAGGCATTAACTTGATGAATGAAAACCTTCGTCCTTCTCATTTACTGCAATACAATCGTAAATTCAAATAATATAAAATCCATTTAAGTAATTGCCCAACATACTATAGAATATGATCAATGATTTTTCTAACATTAATTAATAAAAGATCTACAAAATAATTAAATGAAACAGAACAGAACATATATCATAAAACTCAAAATTTTTACTATCTATATTCTTATAGTAAACTCAGTTTTAGAAAAAACTGATTAAAATACAAAATTTGCAGCAGCAGCATATATATAATTCTCTTATAACAGTCACTTCTAAAGAAAATTTAAAAAACATAGTTTTTTATTTAATTATAAAAGTCTATTAATTTCCCAAAGACTTAATTATTCTTAGGAGGGTGATGCCTAGGAGCATGATAATCAGCATTGAAAGCTACAAAACCAGAATCATTATTAATCTCTTTGTTACGTAAATGACTAGTCTTTCTTTTGCTAATTTCTCCTTTAATATCAACCTTCTGCTTCTTCACCCGCTTCCCTATATTTTCTTGTTTACCAGTACCCATTTCTCGATTTGCACTTGAATTTTCAGCAAATCCATTCTCTTCAGTACCAAATTTTATTTGAATCAATTTCCTTCCACCAATTTTACTTTCAACTGCTACTTTTTCATGCCAAGCTCTGTCCACTGGTTTTCCTGCCTACTTAACATGAAACAAAACATTCAAAAATTAATTAATCAAAACAAATATAAGTTAAAAATAAATATTAATATAGTTAGTCAAAAAACTAATTACCATTTGATGAGTTGAAACAGCATCAATTTCTACAGCTGAATTCACATTAGAAGGTTTCAATCAATATTAGTTAAAAAAAAAAGAAAATAAAATGAAAAACAAATATAAAAATTATGGATACCTTCATTGGCGTTTGCATGGGCAGTGAGCCATGCAATACTAAACAAAAGCAATATTGTCGTCACAGCCATTTTCTGTGAGAACTTGTCTTCTGTCACTGAGTTTAAATGTCTGTTAGTTAAGTTCAGATTCAAACAACAGAAGAACAGAAACAACAAAATCTTAAATTTATAGAGATATTCCACACTTAAGATCAGTCGAATTACATAGTTTTTTTATTGAGACCGAAGTCAGAACTTAAGTAATTGAAAATAATTAATTCATGAATATTTGTAAACAGAAGAATGCATGATTATTGGAGCCAACACATGTGCCAATCGGAGGAGAGAGAAACGAAAATCTCAAAGCATCCTCTCGTTCTGAAAACTATGATTGCCATTATATTCGTGCATTCACGTTAGAAACAAAGAATTTTAGACTATATAATAAAGATCAGTGAGTAAACCAACGAATTAGTGACAGTTTCAAGCTAATATTGAAAACAATAACGTGGAATGTAAGGTACGTGTGTTTTGCGCCTGTCTGCCGCCATACAATCAACGAGAAAATATAAAATTAAAACAAAAAACCAAATTTTATATATTTTATAGAGAAATTTGGAATTCCAAACAATTTTAATTAAATTTCTAAAACTCAGTTTCAACATTAAACCAAGATTTTATGATAGGACTTATTCCGTACAAATACTATATTGAGATTGGACTTCTCAATTAATGGTAAAATAAAAATATTATTTTCTTATATATATATATATATATATATATTTGTTATAAGCTTAAAATACTTTTTAAGTAGGGTAATAACAAGAAGGGTATAGGAATTAGAAAAGAGAGAGATGGGTGGTCGGTAGGCCATTGAAGAGAGTGAAGAAAAGCTTCAAAAACATATTTTGTTGAATCGTAACTTGTGCTACGTACCAAATTCTATGGTTGTCTAACCCTAAAAAACAAGAAGCATGTTCTGCCCACAAACCCAACATGCATTCAAATGCACACCCACATGCTCTATTCCTACAAGTATATATAGAAGCGAGACGGAGATTTTAAATTACAGTATATGGTGAGCAACTGAATATAGTTAGGAATAACAAGTAATTAAGGGACCGAAGAGTGAAGATTACCGATTGGAAAATGCTCCTTTCAATTTCTCTTTGGCACTTTGCACCTTGGTAATTCAGGAAATCGATCTCAATTTTTATACTATGTATATATGTTAATTTAAAGCCATTAATTACCAACTAGTATCTCGATGAAATTTAATAGTTAAATTTGGGATTTGCAATCCAGTCTAACATCGTAAATCTCGCTTTCATTGTCAAATGGGGTAATATTTTGTTTTTTCAAGACTGCGTTAATTAAATTAGGGTTCTCATTTATGGTTTTGATTCATATAACAAACATTAGTCCCTTCCTTTCCATGGCAAGAGTTATTCTAACAGTTCTACATGTGATTGTATTATCTTAATTTTATAAATAATTTATTAAATTTAATATAATATCTTTTTTTATATTCTTTTTTTTAATCGCATCATAATTAATTATTTCGTTATTTATGTGGAATAAAAAAAATTTAAAAAGTGATTTTTTCCATGGACGAAAATTACTAATTTTAAAATTTTTTTTTTCTTTTTTTTTTCCAAAAAAAAAAAAAAAAACCATTTTTAGATTCATAATAAACAAACCTGAGATTGAGTACTATAATTAAATGCGTTCTTTGAATGTTGACTATTCAGATTATCAACAAGCATTCCTTAAACACATAGTTTCCCGTTCAATTTTTAATTATTACTTTTTTTTTAGAATTAATTAATACTTTTATGATCCTTTGAAGAGTAATGGATTTTCCATTTGGTCAAATATTAGAGAATACTCCCTCCGTTCTTTATTATCTGTCACTTTTGACTAAAATTCAAATTCTATTTATCTGTTACTTTTAGATTTTCAATGCAATTTAATTTTTTATTTCCAATTTAATTTTCATTTTCAATAAAAATTGACCAATTAGATTCATTTTTTTTACATGAAATCACTCAATTTGCATTGAATCACTCATTTTTTTTTCTAAATTTAAGACTAATTAATATTTCTTAATTCTAGTAAAAATAACAAAAGTGACAATTATAAAAACTTGATTGTAATAACTACTGGAAGCTTACCAGTCACAATGCATCGAGAATTGGTTTTGTCGGAATCTGACGAATTTTTATGGATTTCAGAAGGAATTATACTACGGAAAATCACCAAAATCGAAAAAGTGGTGAAATTTTGGATCCGGGTCCAATAATTCAGGAAAACTTGATTGGAATAGCTACTGGAAGCCTACCAGTCACAATGCATCGAGAATTGGCTTCGTCGGAATCTGACGAATTTTTATGAATTTCTAAAGGCATTATACTAGGGAAAATCACCAAAATCGAAAAAATGGTGAAATTTTGGATGCGGGTCCAATAATTCAGGAAAACTTGATTGGAATAGCTACTGGAAGCATACCAGTCACAATGCATCGAGAATTGGTTTCGTCGAAATCTGACGAATTATTATGGATTTCTAAAAGCATTATACTAGGAAAAATCACCAAAATCGAAAAAGTAGTGAAACTTTGGATCCGGCTCCAATAATTCATAAAAACTTGATTGGAATAGCTACCGGAAGCTTACCAGTCGCAATGCATCGAGAATTGGCTTAGTCGGAATCTAACGAATTTTTATGCATTTCTGAAGGCATTATACTATGAAAAATAACCAAAATCGAAAAAGCGGTGAAATTTTGAATCCGGGTCCAATAATTCAGGAAAACTTGATTGGAATAGCTACTGGAAGCTTATCAGTCACAATGCATCGAGAATTGATTTCGTCGGAATCAAACGAATTTTTATAGATTTCTGAAGGCATTATACTAGGAAATATCACCAAAATCGAAAAAGTGGTGAAATTTTGGATGCGGGTCAAATAATTCAGGAAAACTTGATTGGAATAGCTACTGGAAACTTACCAGTCACAATGAATCGAGAATTGGCTTCGTCGGAATCTGACTAATTTTTTATTGATTTCTGAAGGCATTATACTAGAAAAAATCACCAAAATCAAAAAAGTGGTAAAATTTTGGATCCGGGTCCAATAATTCAGGAAAACTTGATTGGAATAGCTAATTGAAGCTTACCAGTCAAAATGCATCGAGAATTGGTTTCGTCGTAATCTGACGAATTTTTATGGATTTGTGAAGGCATTATACTAGGTAAAATCACCAAAATAGAAAAATCGTAAAAAGTGGTGAAATTTTGCATCCGGGTCAAATAATTCAGAAAAACTTGATTGGAATAGCTACTGAAAGCTTACCAGTCACAATGCATTGAGAATTGGTTTTGTCGGAATCTGACGAATTTATATGGATTTCTGAAGGCATTATACAACGAAAAATCACCAAAATCGAAAAAGTGGTGAAATTTTTGATGCGGGTCCAATAATTCAGGAAAACATGATTGGAATAGCTACTGAAAGCTTACCAGTCACAATGCATCGAGAATTGGTTTCGTCGGATTCTAACTAATTTTTATGGATTTATGAAGGCATTATACTAGGGAAAATCACCAAAATTAAAAAAGTGGTAAAATTTTGGATACGAGTCTAATAATTCAAGAAAACTTGATTGGAATAGCTACTGGAAGCTTACCAGTCACAATGCATCGAGAATTGGCTTCGTCAGAATCTGACGAATTTTTATGGATTTCTGAAAGCATTATACTAGAGAAAATCACCAAAATCGTAAAAAGTGGTGAAATTTTGGATCCGAATCTAATAATTCAGAAAAATTTGATTGGAATAGCTTCTGGAAGCTTACAAGTCACAATGCATCGAGAATTGGTTTCGTCGGAATCTGACGAATTATTATTGATTTCTGAATGCATTATACTAGGGAAAATCACCAAAATCGAAAAAGTGGTGAAATTTTGGATCCGGGTCCAATAATTCAGGAAAACTTGATTGGAATAACTACTGGAAGCTTACCAATCACAATGCATCGAGAATTGGCTTTGTCAAAATCTGACGAATTTTTAAGGATTTCTGAAGGCACTATACTAGGAAAAGTCACCAAAATCGAAAAAGTAATGAAATTTTAAATCCGGGTACAAAAATTTAGGAAAACTCGATTGGAATAGCTACTGGAAACTTACCAGTCACAATGCATCGAGAATTGGCTTCGTCGAAATCTGACGAATTTTTATGGATTTCTTCAGGCATTATACTAGGGAAAATCACCAAAATCGAAAAATCGTAAAAAGTGGTGAAATTTTGGATCCGGGTCCAATAATTCAGTAAAACTTGATTGGAATAGCTACTGAAAGCTTACCAGTCATAATGCATCGAGAATTGTCTTCGTTGGAATCTGACGAATTTTTATGGATTTTTGAAGGCATTATACTAGGAAAAATCACCAAAATCGAAAAATCGTAAAAAGTGGTAAAATTTTTGATCCGGGTCCAATAATTCAGTAAAACTTGATTGGAATAGCTAATGTAAGCTTACAAGTCACAATGCATCGAGAATTGGCTTCGTCGGAATATGACAAATTTTTATGGATTTGTGAAGGCATTATACTAGGAAAAATCACCAAAATCGAAAAATCGTAAAAAGTGGTGAAATTTTTGATTCGGGGTCCAATAATTCAGTAAAATTTGATTGGAATAGCTAGTGAAAACTTACCAGTCACAATAAATCGAGAATTGGTTTAATCGGAATCTGACGAATTTTTATGGATTTCTGAAGGCATAATACTAGAAAAAATCACCAAAATCGAAAAAGTGGTGAAATTTTGGATCCTGCTCCAATAATTTAGGAAAACTTAATTGGAATAACTACTGGAAGCTTACCAGTCACAATTCATCGAGAATTAGCTTCGTCGAAATCTGACGAATTTTTATGGATTTCTGAATGCATTATACTAGGAAAAATCAACAAAATCGAAAAAGTGGTGAAATTTTGGATTCCGGTCCAATAATTCTGGAAAACTTGATTGGAATAGCTACTGAAAGCTTACCAATCATAATGCATCGAGAATTCTCTTCGTTAGAATCTGTCGAATTTTTATGGATTTCTGAAAGAATTATACTAGGAAAAATCACCAAAACCAAAAAATCGTAAAAAGTGGTGAAATTTTAGATCCGGTCCAATAATTCAGTAAAACTTGATTGGAATAGCTACTGAAAGTTTACCAGTCACAATGCATCGAGAATCGGTTTAGTCGGAATCTGATAAATTTTTATGTATTTCTGAAGGCATTATATTAGGGAAAATCACCAAAATCGAAAAAGTGGTGAAATTTTGGATCCGAGTCCAATAATTCCGAAAAACTTGATTGTTATAGCTACTGGAAGCTTACCAGTCACAATGCATCGAGAATTGGTTTCGTTGGAATCTAAAAAATTTTTATGGATTTCTGAAAGCATTATACTAGGAAAAATCACCAAAATCAAAAAATCGTAAAAAGTGGTGAAATTTTTGATTTGGGTCCAATAATTCAGTAAAACATGATTGGAAGAGCTACTGGAAGCTTACCAGTCACAATGCATGGAGAATTGGTTTCGTCAGAATCTGACGAATTTTTATGGATTTCTGAAGGAATTATACGAGGAAAAATAACTAAAATCGAAAAAATGGTTAAATTTTGGATCCGGGTCCAATAATTTAGGAAAACTTGATTGGAATACCTACTGGAAGCTTACCAGTCATAATGCATCGAGAATTGGATTCGTCGCAATGTAACGAATTTTTATGGATTTCTGAAGGCATTATATTAGGGAAAATCATCAAAATCGAAAAAGTGGTGAAATTTTTGATCCGGGTTCAACAATTCAGGAAAAGTTGATTGGAATAGCTACTGGAAGCTTACCAGTCACAATGCATCAAGAATTGGATTCGTCGGAATCTGACGAATTTTTATGTATTTGTGAAGGCATTATAAATGGAAAAATTACCAAAATCGAAAAATCGTAAAAAGTGATTAAATTGTTATTCGTGTCTAATAATTCAGTAAAATTTGATTGGAATAGCTACTGGAAGCTTACTAGTCAAAATGCATTTAGAATTGGCTTCGTCGGAATCTGACGAATTTTTATGGATTTCTGAAGGCATTATACTAGGAAAAATCATCAAAATCGAAAATGTGGTGAAATTTTGGATCCGGGTCAAATAATTCAGAAAAACTTGATTGGAATAGCTACTGGAAGCTTACCAGTGACAATGCATCGAGAATTGGCTTCGTCAAAATTTGACGAATTTTTACGGATTTCTGAAGGAATTACACTAGGGAAAATCACCAAAATCGAAAAATGGTAAAAAGTGGTGAAATTTTGGATCCGGGTCCAATAATTTCAGAAAACTTGATTGGAATAGCTACTGGAAGCTTACCAGTCACAATGCATCGAGGATTGGTTTCGTCGGAATCTGACAAATTTTTATGGATTTGTGAAGGCATTATACTAGGAAAAATCACCAAAATCGAAAAATCCTAAAAATTGGTGAAATTTTGGATCTAGGTCCAATAATTAAGTAAAACTTGATTAGAAGAGCTACTGGAAGCTTACCAGTCACAATGTATCGAGAATTGGCTTCGTCGAAATCTGACGAATTTGTATGGATTTCTGAAGGCATTATATTAGGGAAAATAACTAAAATCGAAAAAATCATGAAATTTTGGATCCGGGTCCAATAATTCTGGAAAATTTGATTGGGATACCTACTGGAAGCTTACCAGTCACAATACAACGAGAATTGGATTCGTCGGAATCTTACGAATATTTATGGATTTCTGAAGGCATTATACTAGGAAAAATCACCAAAATCGAAAAAGTTGTGAAATTTTGGATTCGGGTCAAATAATTCAGAAAAACTTGATTGGAATAGCTATTGGAAGCTTACCTGTGACAATGCATCAAGAATTGACTTCGTCAAAATCTGACGAATTTTTACGGATTTCTGAATGCATTACACTAGGGAAAAGGCATTACACTAGGAAAAATCACCAAAATCGAAAAATCGTAAAAAGTGGTGAAATTTTGGATCCGGGTCCAATAATTTCAGAAAACTTGATTGTAATAGCTACTGGAAGCTTACCAGTCACAATGCATCGAGAATTGGTTTCGTCGGAATCTGACAAATTTTTATAGATTTCTAAAGGCATTATACTAGGAAAAATCACCAAAATCGAAAAATCGTAAAAATTTGTGAAATTTTGGATCTAGGTCCAATAATTCAGTAAAACTTGATTAGAAGAGCTACTGGAAGCTTACCAGTCACAATGTATCGAGAATTGGTTTCGTCGAAATCTGACGAATTTGTATGGATTTCTGAAGGCATTATATTAGGGAAAATAACTAAAATCGAAAAAACCGTGAAATTTTGGATCCGGGTCCAATAATTCTGGAAAATTTGATTGGGATACCTACTGGAAGCTTACCAGTCACAATACAATGAGAATTGGATTCGTCGGAATCTTACGAATATTTATGGATTTCTGAAGGCATTATACTAGGAAAAATCACCAAAATCGAAAAAGTTGTGAAATTTTGAATCCGGGTCCAATAATTCAGAAAAACTTGATTGGAATAGCTACTGGAAGCTTACCAGTGACAATGCATCGAGAATTAATTTCGTCGAAATCTGACGAATTTTTACGGATTTCTGAAGGCATTATATTATGTAAAATCACCAAAATCGTAAAAATTGGTGAAATTTTAGATTCGGGTCCAATAATTCAGTAAAACTTGATTCGAATAGCTACTGGAATCTTACCAGTCACAATGCATTGAGAAAATTTTTCGTCGAAATCTGACGAATTTTTTTGGATTTTTGAAAGCATTATATTAGGGAAAATCAAAAAAATCAAAAAATCGTAAAAAGTGGTGAAATTTTTTATCCGTGTCCAATAATTCAGTAAAACTTGATTGGAATAGCTACTAGAAGCTTACCAGTCACAATGCATCGAGAATTATTTTCGTCGAAATCTGACGAATTTTTATGGATTTGTGAAGGTATTATACTAGGAAAAATCACCAAAATCGAAAAATCGTAAAAAGTGGTAAAATTTTGGATTTGGGTCCAATAATTCAGTAAAACTTGATTGGAAGAGCTACAGGAAGCTTACCAGTCACAATGTATGGAGAATTGGTTTCGTCGAAATCTGACAAATTTTTATGGATTTCTAAAGGCATTATAATAGATAAAATAACTTAAATCGAAAAATTGGTGAAATTTTGGATCCGGGTCCAATAATTCAGGAAAACGTGATTGGAATACCTACTGGAAGCTTACCAGTCATAATGCAGAGAGAATTGGATTCGTCGGAATCTGACGAATTTTTAAGGATTTCTGAAGGCATTATACTAAGGAAAATCACCAAAATCGAAAAAGTGGTGAAATTTTGGATCCAGGTCCAATAATTCTGGAAAACTTGATTGAAATAGCTACTGGAAGCTTACCAATGACAATGCATCGAGAATTAGCTTCGTCGAAATCTGATGAATTTTTACGGATTTTTTAAGGCATTATATTAGGGAAAATCATCAAAATAGAAAAATCGTAAAAAGTGGTGAAATTTTGGATTCGGGTCCAATAATTCAGTAAAATTTGATTGGACTAGCTACTGAAAGCTTAACAGTCACAATGAATCGAGAATTGGTTTCGTCGAAATTTGACAAATTGTTATGAATTTTTGATAGCATTATACTAGGGAAAATCACCAAAATCAAAAAATTGTAAAAAGTGGTGAAATTTTAGATCCGGGTCAAATAATTCAGTAAAACTTGATTGGAATAACTACTGGAATATTACCAGTCACAACGCATCGGGAACTGGCTTCGTCGAAACCTGATGAATTTTTATGGATTTGTGAAGGCATTATACTAGGAAAAATCACCAAAATCGAAAAATCGTAAAAACTGGTGAAATTTTGGATTCGGGTCCAATAATTCAGTAAAACTTGATTGGAATAGCTATTGGAAGCTTACCAGTCACAATGTATCGAGAATTGGCTTCGTCGAAATCTGACGAATTTTTATGGATTTATGAAGGCATTATACTAGGAAAAATCACCAAAATCGAAAAAGTGGTGAAATTTTGGATCCGGCTCCAATAATTCAAGAAAACTTGATTGGAATAGTCACTGGAAGCTTACCAGTCACAATGCATCGAGAATTGGTTTCGTCGGAATCTGATGAATTTTTATGGATTTATGAAGGCATTATACTAGGGAAAATTACCAAAATCGAAAAATCGTAAAAAGTGTTGAAATTTTGGATTCGGGTCCAATAATTCAGTAAAACTTGATTGAAATAGCTACTGGAAGCTTACCAGTCACAATGCATCGAGAATTGGTTTCGTCGGAATCTGATGAATTTTTATGGATTTATGAAGGCATTATACTAGGGAAAATCACAAAAATCGAAAAAACGTAAAAAGTGGTGAAAATTTGAATTCGGGTCCAATAATTCAGTAAAACTTGATTGAAATAACTACTGGAAGCTTACAAGTCACAATGCATCGAGAATTGGCTTCGTCGGAATCTGACGAATTTTTATGGATTTCAGAAGGCATTATACTAGGAAAAATCACCAAAATCGAAAAAGTGGCAAAATTTTGGATTCGGCTCCAATAATTCAGGAAAACTTGATTGGAATAGCTACAGGAAGGTTACCAGTCACAATGCATCGAGAATTGGCTTCGTCGTAATCCGACGAATTTTTATTGATTTCCGAAGGCATTATACTAGGAAAAATCACCAAAACCGAAAATTCAGTAAAACTTGATTGGAATAGCTACTGGAAGCATAACAGTCACAATGCATCGAGAATTGTCTTCGTCGGAATCTTGCGAATTTTTATGGATTTTTGAAAGCATTATGCTAGAGAAAATCACTAAAATCGAAAAATCGTAAAAAGTGATGAAATTAGGGATTTGGGTCCAATAATTCAGTAAAATTTGATTGGTATATCTACTGGAAGCTTACCAGTCACAACGCATCGAGAATTGGTTTCGTCGAAATCTGACGAATTTTTATGTATTTCTGAAGGCATTATACTAGGAAAAATAACCAAAATTGAAAAAGCGGTGAAATTTTGGATTCGGCTCCAATAATTCAGGAAAACTTGATTGGAATAGCTACATG
The DNA here is from genome assembly GCA_947683425.1 of Excoecaria cochinchinensis. NCBI lineage: Eukaryota > Viridiplantae > Streptophyta > Magnoliopsida > Malpighiales > Euphorbiaceae > Excoecaria > Excoecaria cochinchinensis. The sequence continues at coordinate 741,207 of CANTUQ010000100.1, forward strand.
AAGGTTACTAGTCACAATGCATCGAGAATTGGCTTCGTCGGAATCTGACGAATTTTTATGGATTTCTGAAAGCATTATACTAGGAAAAATCACCAAAACCGAAAAATAGTAAAAAGCAGTGAAATTTTTGATCCGGGTCCAATAATTTAGTAAAACTTGATTGGAATAGTTACTGGAAGCTTACCAGTCACAATGCATCGAGAATTGGCTTCGTCGGAATCTGACGAATTTTTATGAATTTCTGAAGGCATAATACTAGGAAAAATCACCAAAATCGAAAAATCGTAAAAAGTGGTGAAATTTGGATTCGGGTCCAATAATTAAGTAAAACTGGATTGGAATGGCTACTGGAAGCTTAACAGTCACAATGCATCGAGAATTTTCTACGTCGGAATCTGACGAATTTTTATGGAATTTTGAAAGTATTATACTAGGGAAAATCACAAAAATCGAAAAATTATAAAAAGTGGTAAAATTTTGGATCCGGGTCCAATAATTCAGTAAAACTTGATTTGAATAGCTACTGGAAGCTTAGCTGTCACAATGCATCGAGAATTGGTTTCATCGGAATCTGACGAATTTTTATTGATTTGTGAAGGCATTATACTAGGAAAAATTACCAAAATCGAAAAATCGTAAAAAGTGATGAAATTTTGAATTCGGGTCCAATAATTCAGTAAAGTTTTATTTGAATAGCTACTAGAAGCTTACCAGTCACAATGCATCGAAAATTGGCTTCGTCGGAATCTAACGAATTTTTATGGATTTCTGAAGGCATTATACTAGGAAAAATCACCAAAATCGAAAAAGTAGTTAATTTTGGATCCGGCTGCAATAATTCAGGAAAACTTAATTGGAATATCTACTGGAAGCTTACCAGTCACAATTCATCGAGAATTGGCTATGTCGGAATCTGACGAATTTTTATGGATTTCTGAATGCATTATACTAGGAAAAATCATCAAAATCGAAAATGTGGTGAAATTTTGGATCCGGGTCAAATAATTCAGAAAAACTTGATTGGAATAGCTACTGTAAGCTTACCAGTGACAATGCAGCGAGAATTGGCTTCGACGAAATCTGACGAATTTTTACGGATTTCTGAATGCATTATATTAATAAAAATCACAAAAATCGAAAAATCATAAAAATTGGTGAAATTTTGGATTTGGGTCCAATAATTCCAGAAAACTTGTTTGGAATAGCAACTGGAAGCTTACCAGTCACAATGCATCGAGAATTGGTTTCGTTGGAATCTGACAAATTTTTATGGATTTCTGAAGGCATTATACTAGGGAAAATCACCAAAATTGAAAAATCGTAAAAAGTGGTAAAATTTGTATTCCAGCTCCAATAATTTAGTAAAACTTGATTGGAAGAGCTACTGGAACCTTACCAGCCACAATGTCTCGAGAATTTATTTCGTCGAAATCTGACGAATTTTTATGGATTTCTGAAGGCAATATACTAGGGAAAATAACTAAAATCGAAAAAATGGTGAAATTTTGGATCTGGGTCCAATAATTCAGGAAAACTTGATTGGAATACCTACTGGAAGCTTACCAGTCACAATATATCGAGAATTGGATTCGTCAAAATCTGACGAATTTTTACGGATTTCTGAAGGCATTATACTAGGGAAAATAACCAAAATCGAAAAATCGTAAAAAGTGGTGAAATTTTGGATTCGGGTCCAATAATTCTGTAAAACTTGATTGGAATAGCTACTGGAAACTTACCAGTCACAGTGCATCGAGAATTGGTTTCGTCGAAATCTGACGAATTTTTATGGATTTTTGAAATCATTATAATAGGGAAAATCACCAAAATCGAAAAATCGTAAAAAGTGGTGTAATTTGTGTTCCGGGTCCAATAATTCAGGAAAACTTGATTGCAATAACTACTGGTAGCTTACCAGTGACAATGCATCGAGTATTGGCTTCGTCAAAATCTGACGAATTTTTACGGATTTGTGAAGGCATTATACTAGGGAAAATCACCAAAATCAAAAAATCGTAAAAAGTGGTGAAATTTTTTATTCCGGTCAAATAATTCAGTATAATTTGATTGGAATAGCTACTGGAATCTTACCAGTCGCAATGCATCGAGAATTGGTTTTGTCGGAATCTGATTAATTTTTATGGATTTCTGAAGGAATTATACGAGAAAAAATCACCAAAATCGAAAAAGTGGTGAAATTTTGGCTCCGGCTCCAATAATTCAGGAAAACTTAATTGGAATATCTACTGGAAGCTTACCAGTCATAATTCATTGAGAATTATGACTGGTACTGGAATCGTAAAAAGTGGTGAAATTTTTGATTCGGGTCCAATAATTCAGTATAACTTGATTGGAATAGCTACTGGAAGCTTACCAGTCACAATGCATCGAGAATTGGTTTCGTCGAAATCTGATGAATTTTTATGGATTTCTGAAGGAATTATACTAGAAAAAATCACCAAAATCGAAAAAGTGGTGAAATTTTGGCTCCGGCTCCAATAATTCAGGAAAACTTAATTGGAATATCTACTGGAAGCTTACCAGTCATAATTCATCGAGAATTAGCTTTGTCGGAATCTGAAAAATTTTTATGGATTTATGAAGGCATTATACCAGGAAAAATCACCAAAATCGAAAAAGTGGTGAAATTTTTTATCCGGGTCCAATAATTCAGGAAAATTTGATTGGAATAGCTACAGGAAGCTTATCAGTCACAATGCATCGAGAACTGGTTTCGTCGAAATATGACGAATTTTTATGGATTTTTGAAGGCATTATACTAGAGAAAATCACAAAAATCGAAAAAGTGGTTAAATTTTGGATTCGGCTCCAATAATTCAGGAAAACTTGATTGGAATAGCTACAGGAAGGTTACCAGTCACAATGCATCAAGAATTTGCTTCGTCGGAATCTGACGAATTTTTATAGATTTTTGAAGGCATTATACTAGGGAAAATCACCAAAATCGAAAAATAGTAAAAAGTGGTGAAATTTTGGATTCGGGTCCAATAATTCAGTAAAACTTTATTGGAATAGCTAATGGAAGCTTAACAGTCACAATGCATCGAGAATTGTCTTCGTCGGAATCTGACGAATTTTTATGGATTTTGAAGGCATTATACTAGGAAAAATCACCAAAATCGAAAAATCGTAAAAAGTGGTGAAATTTTGGATCCGGGTCCAATAATTCAGCAAAAATTGATTGGACTAGCTACTAGAAGTTTAAGAGTCACAATGCATCGAGAATTGGTTTCGTCGGAATCTGACGAATTTTTATGGATTTGTGAAGGCATTATACTAGGAAAAATTACCAAAACTGAAAAATAGTAAAAAGTGGTGAAATTTTGAATTCGGGTCCAATAATTCAGTAAAACTTGATTGGAATAGCTACTTGAAGCATAACAGTCACAATGCATCGAAAATTGTCTTCGTCGAAATCTTGCGATTTTTTTTGGATTTTGAAAGCATTATACTAGAAAAAATCACCAAAATCGAAAAATCGTAAAAAGTGATGAAATTTGGGATTCGGGTCCAACAATTCAGTAAAATTTGATTGGTATATCTACTAGAAGCTTACCAGTCACTACGCATCGAGAATTGGCTTCGTCGAAATCTGACGAATTTTTATGGATTTCTGAAGTCATTACACTAGGAAAAATCACAAAAATCGAAAAAGTGGTGAAATTTTGGATGCGGGTCCAATAATTCAGGAAAACTTGATTGAAATAGCTACTGTAAGCTTACCAGTCACAATGCATCGAGAATTGGCTTCGTCAGAATCTGACGAATTTTTATGCATTTCTGACTGCATTATACTAGGAAAAATCACCAAAATCGAAAAATCGTAAAAAGTGGTGAAATTTTGGATCCGGGTCTAATAATTGAGGAAAACTTGATTGGAATAGCTACTGGAAGCTTACCAGTCACAATGCATCGAAAATTGGTTTCGTCGGAATCTGACGAATTATTATGGTTTTCTCAAGGCATTACACTAGGAAAAATTACCAAAATCTAAAAAGTTGTGAAATTTTGGATCCGGCTCCAATAATTCCGAAAAACTTTATTGGAATAGCTACTGGAAGCTTACCAGTCACAATGCATCGAGAATTGGTTTCATCGAAATCTGACAAATTTTAATGGATTTCTGAAAGCAATATACTAGGAAAAATCACCAAAATCGAAAAAGTGGTGAAATTTTGGATCCGGGTCAAATAATTCAGGAAAACTTGATTGGAATAGCCACAGGAAGCTTGCCAGTCACAGTGCATCAAGAATCGGCTTCGTCTGAATCTGACTAATTTTTATGGATTTCTAAAGGCATTATACTAGGTAAAATCACCAAAACAGAAAAAGTGGTAAAATTTTGGATCCGGGGCCAATAATTCAGGAAAACTTAATTGGAATAGCTACTGTAAACTTACCAGTTACAATGCATCGAGAATTGGCTTCGTCGGAGTCTGACGAATTTTTATGGATTTCTAAAGACATTATACCACGGAAAATCACCAAAATCGAAAAAGTGGTGAAATTTTTAATCCGGGTCCAATAATTCAGGAAAACTTGATTGGAATAGCTACTGTAAGCTTACCAGTCACAATGCATCGGGAATTGGATTCGTCGGAATCGAACGAATTTTTATGAATTTCTGAAGGCGTTATGCTAGTGGTGAAATTTTGGATTCGGGTCCAATAATTCAGGAAAATTTGATTGGAATAGCTACTGGAAGCTTATCAGTCACAATGCATCGAGAATTGGTATCGTCAACATCTGACGAATTTTTATGGATTTCTTAAGGCAATATACTAGGAAAAATCACAAAAATCGAAAAAGTGGTAAAATTTTTGATCCGGGTCCAATAATTTAGGAAAACTTGATTGGAATAACTACAGGAAGCTTATTAGTCACAATGCATCGAGAATTGGCTTCGTCGGAATTTGACTAATTTTTAAGGATTTCTGAAGGAATTATACTAGGGAAAATCTCCAAAATCGAAAAAGTGGTGAAATTTTGGATTCGGGTCCAATAATTCAGGAAAACTTGATTGGAATAGCTGCTGGAAGCTTACCAATCACAATAAATCGAGAATTGGCTTCGTCGGAATCAGACGAATTTTTATGAATTTTTGAAGGCATTATATTAGGAAAAAGCACCAAAATCGAAAAAGAGGTGAAATTTTGGATCCGCGTCTAATAATTCAGGAAAATTTAATTGGAATAGCTACTAGAAACTTACCAGTCACAATGCATCGAGAATTCTCTTTGTCGGAATCTGACGAATTTTTATGGATTTCTGAATGCATTATAATATGGAAAATCACCAAAATCGAAAAAGTGGTGAAATTTTAGATCCGGGTCAAATAATTCAGGAAATCTTGATTGGAATAGCTACTGGAGGCTTACAAGTCACCATGCATCGAGAATTGGCTTCGCCGGAATCTGACGAATTTTTATGGATTTCTGAAGGCATTATACTAGTAAAAATCACCAAAATCGAAAAAGTGGTGAAATTTTGGATCCGGGTCCATAAATTTAGGAAAACTTGATTGGAATAGTTACTGGAAGCTTACCAGTCTTAATGCCTCGAGAATCGGCCTTGTCAGAATCTGACGAATTTTTATGGATTTTTGAAGGCATTATACTAGGGAAAATCACCAAAATCGAAAAAGTGGTAAAATTTTGGATCCGGGTCCAATAATTCAGGAAAACTTGATTGGAATAGCTAGTGGAAGCTTACCATTCACAATGCATCGAGAATTGGCTTCGTCATAATCTGACTAATTTTTATGGATTTCTGAAGGCATTATACTAGCGAAAATCACAAAAATCGATAAATCGTAAAAAGTGAAAAAATTTTGGATCCAGGTCTAATAATTCAGGAAAAACTGAATGGAATAGCTACTGGAAGCTTACCAGTCACAATGCATTGAGAATTTGCTTCGTCATAATCTGACTAACTTTTATGGATTTCTGAAGGCATTATACTAGCGAAAATCACCAAAATCGATAAATCGTAAAAAATGGTGAAATTTTGGATCCGGTTCTAATAATTCAGGAAAACGTGATTGGAATAGCTACTGAAAACTTACCAGTCACAATGCATTGAGAATTGGGTTCATCCGAATCTAACGAATTTTTATGGATTTTTGAAGGCATTATACTAGGGAAAATCACTAAAATCGAAAAAGTGGTGAAATTTTTGATCTAGTTCCAATAATCCAGGAAAATTTGATTGGAATAGTTGCTGGTGGCTTACCTGTCACAATACATCGAGAATTGGCTTCGTCGGAATATGACGAATTTTTATGGATTTCTGAAGGCATTATACTAGGGAAAATCACCAAAATCGAAAAATCGTAAAAAATGGTAAAATTTTTGATCCGGGTCAAATAATTCAGGAAAACGTGATTGGAATAGCTACTGAAAACTTACCAGTCAAAATGCATTGAGAATTGGCTTCGTCGAAATCTGACGAATTTTTACGGATTTTTGAAGGCATTATACTAGAGAAAATCACCAAAATCGAAAAAGTGGTGAAATTTTTTATCTAGGTCCAATAATCCAGGAACATTTAAATGTAATAGCTGCTGGTAGCTTACCAGTCATAATGCATCGAGAATTGGCTTCGTCGGAATCAGACGAATTTTTATGAATTTCTAAAGGCATTATACTAGGGAAAATCTCAAAAATCAAAAAAGTGGTGAAATTTTGAAACCGGGTCCAATAATTCAGGAAAACTTGATTGAAATAGCTACTGGAAGCTTACCAGTCACAATTCATCGAGAATTGGCTTCGGCGAAATCTGACGAATTTTTATGGATTTTTGAATGCATTATAATAGGAAAAATCACCAAGATCGAAAAAGTGGTAAAATTTTTGATCCGGCTCCAATAATTAAAGAAAACTTGATTGGAATAGCTACTGGAAGCTTACCAGTCACAATGCATCGCGAATAGGCTTCGACGGAATCTGACTAATCTTTATAGATTTCTGAAGGCATTATACTAAGGAAAATCACCAAAATCGAAAAATCGTAAAAAGTAGTGAAATTTTGGATCCGGGTCTCATTATTTAGGAAAACTTGATTCGAATAGCTAGTGGAAACTTAACAGTCACAATGCATCGAGAATTGGTTTCGTCAGAATCTGTCGAATTTTTATGGATTTCTCAAGCCATTAGACTAGGGAAAATTACCAAAATCGAAAAATCGTAAAAAGTGGTGAAATTCTTGATCTGGGTCGAATAATTCAGGAATTCTTGATCGGACTAGTTAGTGGAAGCTTACCCGTCACAATGAATCGAGAATTGGTTTCGTCGGGATCTTACAAATTTTATGGATTTCTGAAGGCATTACAGTAGAAAAAATCACCAAAATCGATAAATCGTAAAAAGTGGTGAAATTTTGGATCCAGATCTAATAATTCCAGAAAACTTGATTGGAATAGCTACTGGAAGCTTACCAGTCACAATGCATCGAGAATTGGCTTCGTCGATATCTGACGAATTTTTATGGCTTTCTGAAGGCAATATACTAGGAAAAATAACCAAAATCGAAAAAGTGGTAAAACTTTTTATCCGTGTCCAATAATTCTGAAAAACTTGATTGGAATAGCTACTGGAAGCTTACCAGTCACAATGCATCGAAAATTGGCTACATCGGAATCTGACGAATTTTTATGGATTTTTGAAGGAATTATACTAGGGAAAATCATCAAAATCGAAAAAGTGGTGAAATTTTTCATCTGGGCCCAATAATTTAGGAAAATTTGATTGGATTAGCTACTAGAAGCTTACCAGTCACAATGCATTGAGAATTGGCTTCGTCCGAATATGACGAATTTTTATGGATTTCTCAAGGCATTATACTAGGGAAAATCACCAAAATCGAAAAATCGTAAAAAATGATGAAATTTTGGATTCGGGTCGAATAATTCAGGAAAACGTGATTAGAATAGCTACTGAAAACTTACCAGTCACAATGAATTGAGAATTGGCTTCGTCGGAATCTGACGAATTTTTGTAGATTTTTGAATGCATTATACTAGAAAAAATCACCAAAATCGAAAAAGTGGTGAAAATTTTGATCCGGGTCCAATAATTCAGGAAAACTTGATTGGAATAGCTGCTGGAAGCTTACCAGTCACAATGCATCGAGAATTGGTTTCGTCGGAATCAGACGAATTTTCATAGATTTCTGAATGCATTATACTAGGGAAAATCACAAAACTCGAAAAAGTGGTGAAATTTTGAAACCAGGTCCAATAATTCAGGATAACATGATTGGAATAGCTACTGGAAGCTTACCAGTCACAATTCATCGAGAATTGGCTTCGGCGGAATCTGACGAATTTTTATGGATTTTTGAATGCATTATACTAGGAAAAATCACCAAGATCGAAAAAGTGGTGAAATTTTGGATCCGGCTCCAATAATTAAAGAAAATTTGATTGGAATAGCTACTGGAAGCTTACCAGTCAGAATGCATCGAGAATTGGTTTCGTCAGAACTTGGCGAATTTTTTTGGATTTCTGAAGGCAATATACTAGGGAAAATAACCAAAATCGAAAAAGTGGCAAAATTTTGGATCCGGGTCAAATAATTTAGGAAAACTTGATTGGAATAGCTACTTGAAACTTACCAGTCACCATGCATCGAGAATTGGCTTCGCCGAAATCTAACGAATTTTTATGGATTTCTGAAGGCATTATACTAGGGAAAATCACCAAAATCGAAAAATCATAAAAAGTGGTGAAATTTTGGATCTGGGTCTAATAATTCAGGAAAATTTGATTGGAATAGCTACTGCAAGCTTACCAGTCACAATGCATCGAGAATTGGTTTCGTCGGAATCTGACGAATTTTTATGGATTTCTGAAGGCAATATACTAGGGAAAATAACCAAAATCGAAAAAGTGGTGAAATTTTGATCCGTGTCCAATAATTCAGGAAAACTTGATTGGAATAGCTACTAGAAACTTACCAGTCACAATGCATCGAGAATTGTCTTCGTCGAAATCTGATAAATTTTTATGGATTTCTAAAGCCATTATACTTGGGAAAATCACCAAAATCGAAAAAGTGGTGAAATTTTGGATCCGGGTCCAATAATTTAGGAAAACTTAATTGGAATTTCTTCTGGAGGCTTACAAGTCACCATGCATCGAGAATTGGCTTCGCCGGAATATCACAAATTTTTATGGATTTCTGAAGGCATTATACTAGGAAAAATCACCAAAATCGAAAAAGTGGTGAAATTTTTGATCAGGGTCCAATAATTTAGGAAAACTTGATTGGAATAGCTAATGGAAGCTTACCAGTCTCAATGCATCGAGAATTGGCTTCGTCGGAATCTGACGAATTTTTATGGATTTCTGAAGGCAAATATACTAGGCAAAATCACCAAAATCGAAAAAGTCGTGAAATTTTGGATCTGAGTCCAATAATTCAGGAAAACTTGATTGGAATAGTTACTGAAAGCTCACCAGTCACAATGCATCGATAAATTATTTCGCCAGAACTTGATGAATTTTTATGGATTTCTGAAGGCAATATATTAGGAAAAATCACCAAAATCGAAAAAGTGGTAATATTTTTGATCCGGGTCCAATAATCCAAGAAAACTTGATTGGAATAGCTACTGGAAGCTTGCCAGTCACAATGTATCGAGAATTGATTTCGTCGAAATCTGACGAATTTTTATGGAATTCTGGAGGCATTATACTAGCAAAAATCACAAAAATTAAAAAATCATAAAAAGTGGTGAAATTTTTGATTCGGATCCAATAATTCAGTAAAACATGATTGGAAAAGCTACTTGAAGCTTACCAGTCATAATGCATCGAGAATTGGCTTCGTCAGAATCTGACGAATTTTTATGGATTTTGAAGGTATTATACTAGGGAAAATCACCAAAATCGAAAAAGTGATGAAATTTTTGATCCGGGTCTAATAATTTAGGAAAATTTGATTGAAACAGCTACTGTAAGCTTACCAGTCACAATGCATCGAGAATTGGTTTCGTCTGAATCTGACGAATTTTTATGGATTTCTGAAGGCATTATAGTAGGGAAAATCGCCAAAATCGAAAAAGTGGTTAAATTTTTGATCCGAGTCCAATAATTCAGAAAAATTTTATTGGAATAGGTACTGGAACCTTACCAGTCACAATGCATCGAGAATTGATTTCGTCAGAATTTGACGAATTTTTATAGATTTATGAAGGCATTATACTAGGAAAAAGCACAAAAATCGAAAAAGTGGTAAAATTTTGGATCCGGGTCCAATAATTTAGGAGAAGTTGATTGGAATAGCTACTGGAAGCTTACCAGTCACAATGCATCGAGAATTGGTTTCGTCGGAATCTGACGAATTTTTATGGATTTCTGAATGCACTATACTAGCGAAAATCACCAAAATCGAAAAATCGTAAAAAGTGATGAAATTTTTGATCCGGGTCAAATAATTCAGAAAAACTTGATTGGAATAGCTAGTGGAAGCTTACCATTGACAATGAATTGAGAATTGGCTTCGTCGTAATCTGACTAATTTTTATGGATTTCTGAAGGCATTATACTAGCGAAAATCACCAAAATCGATAAATCATAAAAAGTGGGAAAATTTTGGATCCGGGTCTAATAATTCAGGAAAACCTGAATGGAATAGCTACTGAAAGCTTACCAGTCACAATGCATCGAGAATTGGCTTCGTCGAAATCTGACGAATTTTTATGGATTTCTGAAGGCATTATACTAGTGGTGAAGTTTTGGATCCGGGTCTACTAATTCAGGAAAACTTGATTGGAATAGCTACTGGAACTTAGCAGTCACAATGCATCGAAAATTGACTTCGTCAGAATATGACGAACTTTTATGAATTTCTGAAGGCATTATATTAGAGAAAATCACTAAAATCGAAAAAGTGGTGAAATTTTTGATCCGGGTCCAATAATTCAGGAAAACTTGATTGGAATAGGTACTGGAACCTTACCATTCATAATGCATCGAGAATTGATTTCGTCAGAATCTGACGAATTTTTATGAATTTCTGAAGGCATTATACTAGGGAAAAGCACCAAAATCAAAAAAGTGGTAAAATTTTTGATCCGGGTCCAATAATTCAGGAAAACTTGAGTGGAATAGCTAGTTGAAGCTTACCTGTCATAATGCATCGAGAATTGGCTTCGTCGGAATCTAACAAATTTTTGAGGATTTCTGAAGGCATTAGACTAGGGAAAATAAATAAAATCGAATAATCGTAAAAAGTAGTGAAATTTTGGATCAGGGTCTAATAATTCAGGAAAAATTTATTGGAATAGCTATTGAAAGCTTACCATTCACAATGCATCGAGAATAGGCTTCGTCGGAATCTGACTAATTTTTATGGATTTCTGAAGGCATTATACTAGCGAAAATCACCAAAATCGAAAAATCGTAAAAAGTGGTTAAATTTTGGATCCGGGTCCAATAATTCAGGAAAACTTGATTGGAATAGTTAGTGGAAGATTACCCGTCACAATGAATCGAGAATTGGCTTCGTCGAAATCTGACAAATTTTTATGGATTACTGAAGGCATTATAGTAGAAAAAATCACCAAAATCGATAAATCTTAAAAAGTGGTGAAATTTTGGATCCGGATCTAATAATTCAGGAAAACTTGATTGGAATAGCTACTGGAAGCTTACCAGTCACAATGCATCGAGAATTGACTTCGTCGATATTTGACGAATTTTTATGGATTTCTGAAGGCAATATACTAGGAAAAATCACAAAAATCGAAAAAGTGGTAAAATTTTTGATCCGGGCCCAATTATTCTAGAACACTTGATTGGAATATCTACTGGAAGCTTACCAGTCACAATGCATCGAGAATTGGCTACGTCAGAATCTGACGAATTTTTATGAATTTTTAAAGGCATTATACTAGGAAAAATCACCAAAATCGAAAAAGTGGTGAAATTTTAGATCTGGGTCCAATAATTAAGGAAAATTTAATTGGAATAGCTACTAGAAGCTTACCAGTCACAATGCATCTTGAATTGGCTTCGTCGGAATATAACGAATTTTTATGGATTTCTAAAAGCATTATACTAGGAAAAATCACCAAAATCGAAAAATCGTAAAAAATTGTGAAATTTTTGATTCGGGTCAAATAATTCAGGAAAACATGATTGCAATAGCTACTGAAAACTTACCAGTCACAATGCATTGAGAATTGGCTTCGTCGGAATCTGATGAATTTTTATGGATTTCTGAAGGCATTATACTAGGGAAAATCACCAAAATCGGAAAAGTGATGAAATTTTTGATCCGGGTCCAATAATTCAAGAAAACTTGATTTGAATAGCTGCTGGAAGCTTACCAGTCACAATGCATCGAAAATTGGCTTCGTCGGAATCAGACGAATTTTTATGAATTTCTGATGGCATTGTACTAGGGAAAATCACAAAAATCGAACAAGTGGTGAAATTTTGGATTCGGGCCCAATAATTCAGGAAAACTTGATTGGATTAGCTAGTGGATGTTTACCAGTCACAATGCATCGAGAATTGGTTTCGTCGGAATCTGACAAATTTTTATGGATTTCTGAAGGCATTATACAAGGGAAAATCACCGAAATCGAAAAATCGTGAAAAGTGGTGAAATTTTGTATATGGGTCCAGTAATTCAGGAAAACTTGATTGAAATAGTTAGTGGAAGCTTAACAGTCAAAATGAATCGAGAATTGGTTTCGTCGGAATCTGACAAAATTTTATGGATTTCTGAAGGAATTATAGTAGGAAAAATCACCAAAATCGAAAAATCGTATAAAGTGATAAAATTTTATATTCGGGTCTAATAATTCAGGAAAACTTGATTAGAATAGTTACTGGAAGTTTACCAGTCACAATGCATCGAGAATTGGCTTCGTTGAAATCTGACGAATTTTTATAAATTTCTAAAGGCAATATACTAGGGAAAATCATCAAAATCGAAAAAGTGGTAAAATTTTTGATTCGGGTCCAATAATTCAGGAAAACTTGATTGGAATAGCTACTAGAAGCTTACCTGTCACAATGCATCGAGAAATGGGTACGTCAGAATCTGACGAATTTTTATCGATTTTTGAATGTATTATACTAGGCAAAATCACCAAAATCAAAAAAGTGGTGAAATTTTGGATCCGGCTCCAATAATTCAGGAAAACTTGATTGGAATAGCTACTGGAAGCTTACCAGTCACAATGCATCGAGAATTGGCTTCGTCGGAATCTGACGAATTTTTATGGATTTCTGAAGGCATTATACTGGAAAAAATTACGAAAATTGAAAAATCGTAAAAATGGTGAAATTTTGGATCTGGGTCAAATAATTCAGGAGAACGTGATTGGAATAGCTACTGGAAACTTACCAGTCACAATGCATCAAGAATTGGGTTCGTCGGAATCAAAGAAATTTTTATGGATTTCTGAGGGCATTATACTAGGGAAAATCACAAAAATCAAAAAAGTGGTAAAATTTTTTATCCGAGTCAAATTGTTCAGGAAAACTTGATTTGAATAGCTGCTGGAAGCTTACCAGTCACAATGCATCGAAAATTGGCTTCGTCGGAATCAGATGATTTTTTTTAAATTTCTGAAGGCATTATATTAGGGAAAATCACAAAAATTGAATAAGTCGTGAAATTTTTGATTCGGGCCCAATAATTCAGGAAAACTTCATTGGAATAGCTAGTGGAAGCTTACCAGTCACAATGCATCGAGAATTGGATTCGTCGAAATCTGACAAATTTTTATAGATTTCCGAAGGCATTATACTAGGAAAAATCACCAAAATCGAAAAATCGTAAAAAGTGGTGAAATTTTGTATCTGGGTCCAGTAATTCAGGAAAACTTGATTGGAATAGGTAGTGGAAGCTTACCAGTCAAAATGAATTGAGAATTGGCTTCGTCGAAATCTGACAAATTTTTATGGATTTCTAAAGGAATTATAGTAGGGAAAATCACCAAAATCGAAAAATCGTATAAACTGATGAAATTTTATATTCCGGTCTAATAATTAAGGAAAACTTGATTGGAATAGCTACTGAAAGCTTACAAGTCACAATGCATCGAGAATTGGCTTCGTAGAAATTTGACGAATTTTTATAAATTTCTAAAGGCAATGTACTAGGGACAATCACCAAAATCGAAAAAGTGGTAAAATTTTTGATTTGGGTCCAATAATTCAGGAAAACTTGATTGGAATAGCTACACGAAGCTTACCTGTCACAATGCATCGAGAAATGGGTACGTCGGAATCTGACGAATTTTTATTGATTTTTGAATGCATTATACTTGGCAAAATCACAAAAATCGAAAAGTGGTGAAATTTTGGATCCGGCTACAATAATTCAGGAAAACTTGATTGGAATAGCTACTGGAAGCTTACCAGTCATAATGCATCGAGAATTGGTTTCGTCGGAATCAGACGAATTTTTATGTATTTCTGAAGGCATTATACTGGGGAAAATCACGAAAATCAAAAAATCGTAAAAATGGTGAAATTTTGGATCTGGTTCAAATAATTCAGGAAAACGTGATTGGAATAGCTACTGGAAACTTACCAGTGACAATGCATTGAGAATTGGCTTCGTCAGAATCTAACGAATTTTTATGGATTTCTGAAGGCATTATACTAGGGAAAATCAACAAAATCGTAAAAGTGGTGAAATTTTGGATCTAGGTGCAATAATTCAGGAAAATTTGATTGGAATAACTGCTGGAAGCTTACCAGTCACAATGCATCGTGAATTGGGTTCGTCGAAATCAGACGAATTTTTATGGATTTTTGAAGGCATCAAATTAGGGAAAATAACAAAAATCGAAAAAGTGGTAAAATTTTGGATCCGGGTCCAATAATTCAGGAAAACTTGATTGGAATAGATGCTGGAAGCTTAACAATCACAATGCATCGAGAATTGGCTTCGTTGAAATCAGACGAATTTTTTTGAATTTCTGAAGGCATTATACTAGGAAAAATCACAAAAATAGAATAGGTGGTGAAATTTTGGTTTCGGGAATTTAGGAAAACTTGATTGGAATAGCTACTGGAAGCTTACCAGTCACAATGCATCGAGAATTTGGTTCGTCGGAATCTGACGAATTTTTATGGATTTCTGAAGGCATTATACTAGGGAAAATCACCAAAATCGAAAAAGTGGTAAAATTTTGGATTCCGGTCCAATAATTCAGGAAAACTTTATTTGAATAGCTAGTGCAATCTTACCAGACACAATGCATCGAGAATTGGTTTCGTCGGAATCTGACAAATTTTTATGAATTTCTGAAGGTATTATATTTGGGAAAATCACCAAAATCTAAAAATCGTAAAAAGTGGTGAAATTTTGGATCTGGGTCCAATAATTCAGGAAAACTTGATTGGAATAGCTAGTGCAATCTTACCAGTCACAATGCATCGAGAATTGGTTTCGTCGGAATCTGACAAATTTTTATGGATTTCTGAAGGCATTATATTTGGGAAAATCACCAAAATCGAAAAATCGTAACAAGTGGTGAAATTTTGTATGTGGGTCCAATAATTCAGGAAAACTTGATTGGAATAGTTAGTGAAAGCTTACCAGTCAAAATGAATCGAGAACTGACTTCGTTGGAATCTGACAAATTTTTATGGATTTCTGAAGGAATTATAGTAGAGAAAATCACCAAAATCGAAAAATCGTATAAACTGATGAAATTTTATATTCCGGTCTAATAATTCAGGAAAACCTGATTGGAATAGCTACTGGAAGCTTACCAGTCACAATGCATCGAGAATTAGTTTCGTCGAAATCAAACGAATTTTTTTGAATTTCTGAAGGCATTATACTAAGGAAAATCACAAAAATCGAATAGGTGGTGAAATTTTGGTTTCGGGCCTAATAATTTAGGAAAACTTGATTGGAATAGCCACTGGAAGCTTACCAGTCACAATGCATCGAGAATTTGGTTCGTCGGAATCAGGCGAATTTTTACGGATTTCTGAAGGCATTATACCAGGAAAAATCACAAAAATCGAAAAAGTGGTAAAATTTTGGATTCCGGTCCAATAATTCAGGAAAACTTTATTGGAATAACTAGTACAATCTTACCAGTCACAATGCATCGAGAATTGGTTTCATCGGAATCTGACAAATTTTTATGGATTTCTGAAGGCATTATATTTGGGAAAATCACCAAAATCGAAAAATCGTAAAAAGTGGTGAAATTTTGGATCTGGGTCCAATAATTAAGGAAAACTTGATTGGAATAGCTAGTGCAATCTTATCAGTCACAATGCATCGAGAATTGGTTTCGTCGGAATCTGACAAATTTTTATGGATTTCTGAAGGCATTATATTTGGGAAAATCACCAAAATCGAAAAATTGTAAAAATTGGTGAAATTTTGTATCTGGGTCCAATAATTCAGGAAAACTTGATTGGAATAGTTAGTGGAAGCTTACCAGTCAAAATGAATCGAGAATTGGTTTCGTTGGAATCTGACAAATTTTTATGGATTTCTGAAGGAATTATAGTAGGGAAAATCACCAAAATCGAAAAATCGTATAAACTGATGAAATTTTATATTCCGGTCTAATAATTCAGGAAAACATGATTGGAATAGCTACTGCAAGCTTACCAGTCACAATGCATCGAGAATTGCCTTCGTCGAAATCAGACGAATTTTTTTGAATTTCTGAAGCTATTATTCTAGGAAAAATCACAAAAATCGAATA
The DNA here is from genome assembly GCA_947683425.1 of Excoecaria cochinchinensis. Taxonomy (NCBI): domain Eukaryota; kingdom Viridiplantae; phylum Streptophyta; class Magnoliopsida; order Malpighiales; family Euphorbiaceae; genus Excoecaria; species Excoecaria cochinchinensis. Next base: position 757,932 of record CANTUQ010000100.1, read on the forward strand.
GGTGGTGAAATTTTGGTTTCGGGCCTAATAATTTAGGAAAACTTGATTGGAATAGCTACTGGAAGCTTACCAGTCACAATGCATCGAGAATTTGGTTCGTCGAAATCTAACGAATTTTTATGGATTTCTGAAGGCATTATACCAGGGAAAATCGCCAAAATCGAAAAAGTGGTAAAATTTTGGATTCCGGTCCAATAATTCAGGAAAACTTTATTGGAATAGCTAGTGCAATCTTACCAGACACAATGCATCGAGAATTGGTTTCGTCGGAATCTGACAAATTTTTATGAATTTCTGAAGGCATTATATTTGGGAAAATCACCAAAATCTAAAAATCGTAAAAAGTGGTGAAATTTTAGATCTGGGTCCAATAATTCAGGAAAACTTGATTGGAATAGTTAGTGGACGCTTACCAGTCAAAATGAATTGAGAATTGGCTTCGTTGGAATCTGACAAATTTTTATGGATTTATGATGGAATTATAGTGGGAAAAATCACCAAAATCGAAAAATCGTATAAACTGGTGAAATTTTATATTCCGGTCTAATAATTAAGGAAAACTTGATTGTAATATCTACTGAAAGCTTACCAGTTACAATGCATCGAGAAATGGATTCGTCGAAATCTGACGAATTTTTATAAATTTCTAAAGGCAATATACTAGGGAAAATCACCGAAATCGAAAAAGTGGTAAAATTTTTGATTCGGGTCCAATAATTCAGGAAAACTTGATTGGAATAGCTACTGGAAGATTACCTATAACAATGCATCGAGAATTTGCTACGTCGGAATCTGACGAATTTTTATTGATTTTTGAATGCATTATACTAGGCAAAATCACCAAAATCGAAAAAGTGGTGAAATTTTTGATCCGGCTCCAATAATTTAGGAAAACTTGATTGGAATAGCTACTGGAAGCTTACCAGTCACAATGCATCGAGAATTGGCTTCGTCGGAATTAGATGAATTTTTATGGATTACTGAAGGCATTATACTAGGGAAAATCACAAAAATCGAATAGGTTGTGAAAATGGTGAAATTTTTGATCTGGGTCAAATAATTCAGGAAAACGTGATTGGAATAGCTACTGGAAACTTACCAGTTACAATGCATTGAGAATTGGCTTCTCAGAATCTGACGAATTTTTATGGATTTTTGAAGACATTATACTAGGGAAAATCAACAAAATCGAAAAAGTTGTGAAATTTTTGATCTAGGTTCAATAATTTAGGAAAATTTGATTGGAATAACTGCAGGAAGCTTACCAGTCACAATGCATCGAGAATTGGGTTCGTCGAAATCAGACAAATTTTTGTGGATTTCTGAAGGCATTATATTAGGGAAAATCACAAAAATCGAAAAAGTGGTAAAATTTTTGATCCGTGTCCAATAATTCAGGAAAACTTGATTGGAATAGCTGCTGGAAGCTTACCAGTCACAATGCATCGAGAATTGACTTCGTCGGAATCAGACGATTTTTTTTGAATTTTTGAAGGCATTATACTCGGGAAAATCACAAAAATCGAATAGGTGGTGAAATTTTAGTTTCGGGCCTAATAATTTAGGAAAACTTGATTGGAATAGCTACTGGAAGCTTACCAGTGACAATGCATCGAGAATTTGGTTCGTCGGAATCTGACGAATTTTTATGGATTTCTGAATGCAATATACCATGGAAAATCACCAAAATCGAAAAAGTGGTAAAATTTTGGATTCTGGTCCAATAATTCAGGAAAACTTTATTGGAATATCTAGTGCAATCTTACCAGTCACAATGCATCGAGAATTGGTTTCGTCAAAATCTGACAAATTTTTATAGATTTCTGAAGGTATTATACTAGGGAAAATCACCAAAATCGAAAAATCGTAAAAAGTGGTGAAATTTTGGATCTCGGTCCAATAATTAAGGAAAACATGATTGGAATAGCTAGTGGAAGCTTACCAGTCAAAATGAATCGAGAATTGGCTTCGTTGGAATCTGACAAATTTTTATGGATTTCTGAAGGAATTATAGTAGGGAAAATCACCAAAATCGAAAAATCGTATAAACTGATGAAATTTTATATTCCGGTCTAATAATTCAGGAAAACTTGATTGGAATAGCTACTGAAAGCTTACCAGTCACAATGCATCGAGAATTGGCTTCGTCGAAATCCGACGAATTTTTATAAATTTTTAAATGCAATATACTAGGGAAAATCACCAAAATCGAAAAAGTGGTAAAATTTTTGATTCGGGTTCAATAATTCAGGAAAACTTGATTGTAATAGCTACTGGAAGCTTACCTGTCACAATGCATCGAGAATTGGTTACGTCGAAATCTGACGAATTTTTCTTTCTTTTTGAATGCATTATACTAGGCAAAATCACCAAAATTGAAAAAATGGTGAAATATTTGATCCGGCTCAAATAATTCAGGAAAACTTGATTGGAATAGCTACTGGAAACTTACCAATCACAATGCATCGAGAATTACCTTCGTCGGAATCTGATGAATTTTTATGGATTTCTGAAGGCATTATACTGTGGAAAATCAAGAAAATCGAAAAATCGTAAAAATGGTGAAATTTTTGATCTGGGTCAAATAATTCAGGAAAACGTGATTGGAATAGCTACTGAAAACTTACCAGTCACAATGCATTGAGAATTGGCTTCGTCAAAATCTGACGAATTTTTATGGATTTTTGAAGGCATTATACTAGGGAAAATGAACAAAATCGAAAAAGTGGTGAAATTTTGGATCTAGGTCCAATAATTCAGGAAAATTTGATTGGAATAACTGCTGAAAGCTTACCAATCACAATGCATCAAGAATTGGGTTCGTCGGAATCAGACGAATTTTTATGGATTTCTGAAGGCATTATAATAGGAAAAATCTCAAAAATCGAAAAAGTGGTAAAATTTTTGATCCGGATCCAATAATCCAGGAAAACTTGATTGGAATAGCTGCTGGAAGCTTACCAGTCACAATGGATCGAGAATTGGCTTCGTCGAAATCAGATGAATTTTTTTGAATTTCTGAAAGCATTATACTAGGGAAAATCACAAAAATCGAATAGGTGGTGAAATTTTGGATTCGGGCCCAATAATTCAGGAAAACTTGATTGGAATTGCTACTGGAAGCTTACCAGTCACAATGTATCGAGAATTGATTTCGTCGGAATCTGACGAATTTTTATGGATTTCTGAAGGCATTATACTAGGAAAAATCACCAAAATCGAAAAAGTGGTAAAATGTTTGATCTGGGTCCAATAATTCAGCAAAATTTGATTGGAATAGTTAGTGAAAGCTTACCATTCAAAATGAATAGAGAATTGGCTTCGTCGGAATCTGACTAATTTTTATGGATTTCTGAAGGAATTATAGTAGGGAAAATCACCAAAATCGAAAAATTGTATAAAGTGATGAAATATTATATTTCGGTCTAATAATTCAGGAAAACTTGATTGGAGTAGCTACTGGAAGCTTACCAGTCACAATGCATCGAGAATTGGCTTCGTCGAAATATGACGAATTTTTATAAATTTCTAAAGGCAAAATATTAGGGAAAATCACCAAAATCTAAAAAGGGGTAAAATTCTTGATTCGGGTCCAATAATTCAGGAAAACTTGATTGGAATAGCTACTGGAAGCTTAGCTATCATAATGCATCGAGAATTGGTTACGTCGGAATTTGACGAATTTTTATTGATTTTAGAATGCATTATCCTTGGCAAAATCACCAAAATCGAAAAAGTGGTGAAATTTTGGATTCGGCTCCAATAATTGAGAAAAACTTGATTGGAATAGCTACTGAAAGCTTACCAGTCACAATGCATCGAGAATTGGTTTCGTCGAACTCTGACGAATTTTTATGGATTTCTGTAGGCATTATACTAGGAAAAATCACCAAAATCGAAAAAGTGGTAAAATTTTGGATCCGGATCCAATAATTCAGGAAAACTTGATTGGAATAGCTGCTGGAAGATTACCAGTCACAATGCATCGAGAATTGGCTTCGTCGAAATCAGACGAATTTTTTTGAATTTCTGAAGGCATTATACTAGGAAAAATCACAAAAATCGAATAGGTTGTGAAATTTTGGATTCGGGCCCAATAATTTAGGAAAATTTGATTGGAATAGCTACTGGAAGCTTACCAGTCACAATGCATCGAGAATTGTGTTCGTCGGAATCTGACGAATTTTTATGGATTTCTTAAGGCATTATACAAGAGAAAATCACCAAAATCGAATAAGTGGTAAAATTTTGGATCCGGGTCCAATAACTCAGGAAAACTTGATTGGAATAGTTAGTGCAATCTTACCAGTCCCAATGCATCGAGAATTGGCTTCGTCGAAATCTGACAAGTTTTTATGGATTTCTGAAGGCATTATATTAGGAAAAATCACCAAAATCGAAAAATCATAAAAACTGGTAAAATATTGGATCTGGGTCGAATAATTCGGGAAAACTTGATTGGAATAGTTAGTAGAAGCTTACCAGTCAAAATGAATCGAGAATTGGCTTCGTTGGAATCTGACAAATTTTTATGGATTTCTTAAGGAATTATAGTAGGGAAAATCATCAAAATCGAAAAATCGTATAAAGTGATGAAATTTTATATTTCGGTCTAATAATTTAGGAAAACTTGATTGGAATAGCTACTGGAAGCTTATCAGTCACAATGCATCGAGAATTGGCTTCGTCGAAATCTGACAAATTTTTATAAATTTCTAAAGGCAATATACTAGGGAAAATCACCAAAATCGAAAAAGTGGTAAAATTTTTTATTCGGGTCCAATAATTCAGAAAAACTTGATTGGAATAGCTACTGGAAGCTTACCTGTCACAATGCATCGAGAATTGGCTACATCGGAATCTGACGAATTTTTCTTGATTTTTGAATGCATTATACTAGGCAAAATCACCAAAATCGAAAAAGTGGTGAAATTTTGGATCCGGCTCCAATAATTCAGGAAAACTTGATTGGAATAGCTACTGTAAGCTTACCAATCACAATGCATCGAGACTTGGCTTTTTCGAAATCTGACGAATTTTTATGGATTTCTGAAGGCATTATACTGGGGAAAATCACGAAAATCAAAAAATCGTAAAAATGGTGACATTTTGGATCTGGGTCAAATAATTCAGGAAAACGTGATTGAAATAGCTACTGGAAACTTACCAGTCACAATGCATTGAGAATTGGCTTCGTCAGAATCTGACGACTTTTTATGGATTTTTGAAGGCATTATACTAGGGAAAATCAACAAAATCAAAAAAGTGGTGAAATTTTGGATCTAGGTCCAATAATTCAGGAAAATGTTATTGGACTAGCTAGTGCAATCTTACTAGTCACAATGCATCGAGAATTGGTTTCGTGGGAATCTGACAAATTTTTATGGATTTCTGAAGGCATTATATTTTGGAAAATCACCAAAATCGAAAAATCGTAAAAAGTGGTGAAATTTTTGATCTGGGTCCAATAATTCAGGAAAACTTGATTGGAATACTTAGTGGAAGCTTACCAGTCAAAATGAATCGAGAATTGGCTTCGTTGGAATCTGATAAATTTTTATGGATTTCTTATGGAATTATAGTAGGGAAAATCATCAAAATCGAAAAATCATATAAAGTGATGAAATTTTATATTCCGGTCTAATAATTCAGGAAAACATGATTGGAATAGCTACTGAAAGCTTACCAGTCACAATGCATCGAGAATTGGCTACGTCGGAATCTGACGAATTTTTCTTTATTTTTGAATGCATTATACTAGGCAAAATCACCAAAATCGAAAAAATGGTGAAATTTTGGATCCGGCTCAAATAATTCAGGAAAACTTTATTGGAATAGCTACTGGAAGCTTACCAATCACAATGCATCGAGAATTGGCTTCGTCGGAATCTGACGAATTTTTATGGATTTCTGAAGGCATTACACTGGGGAAAATCATGAAAATCGAAAAATCGTAAAAATGGTGAAATTTTTGATCTGGGTCAAATAATTCAGGAAAACGTGATTGGAATAGCTACTGGAAACTTACCAGTCACAATGCAATGAGAATTGGCTTCGTCAGAATCTGACGAATTTTTATGGATTTTTGAAGGCATTATACTAGGGAAAATCAACAAAATCGAAAAAGTGGTGAAATTTTGGATCTAGGTCCAATAATTCAGGAAAATTTGATTGGAATAACTGCTAGAAGCTTACAAGTCACAATGCATCGCGAATTGGGTCCGTCGGAATCAGACAAATTTTTATGGATTTCTGAAGGCATTATACTAGGGAAAATCACAAAAATCGAAAAAGTGGTAAAATTTTTGATCCGGGTCCAATAATTCAGGAAAACTTGATTGGAATAGCTGCTGGAAGCTTACCAGTCACAATGCATCGAGAATTGGTTTCGTCGGAATCAGACGAATTTTTTTGAATTTCTGAAGGCATTATACTAGGGAAAATCACAAAAATCGAATAGGTGGCGAAATTTTGGATTCGGGCCCAATAATTCAGGAAAACTTGACTAAAATAGCTACTAGAAGCTTACCAGTCACAATGCATCGAGAATTGGGTTCGTCGAAATCTGACGAATTTTTATGGATTTCTTAAGGCATTATACTAGGGAAAATCACAAAAATCGAAAAAGTGGTAAATTTTTTGATCTGGGTCCAATAATTCAGCAAAACTTGATTAGAATAGTTAGTGGAAGCTTACCAGTCAAAATGAATAGAGAATTAGCTTCGTCGGAATCTGACAAATTTTTATGGATTTCTGAAGGAATTATATTAGGGAAAATAACCAAAATCGCAAAATCATATAAACTGATGAAATTTTATATTCCGGTCTAATAATTCAAGAAAACTTGATTGGAATAGCTACTGGAAGCTTACCAGTCACAACGCATTGAGAATTGGCTTCGTCGAAATCTGACGAATTTTTATAAATTTCTAAAGGCAATATACTAGGGAAAATCACCAAAATCGAAAAAGTGGTAAATTTTTTTATTCGAGTCCAATAATTTAGGAAAAATTAATTGGAATAGTTACTGGAAGCTTACCTGTCACAATGAATCGAGAATTGGCTACGTCGGAATGTGACGAATTTTTATTGATTTTTGAATGCATTATACTAGGCAAAATCACCAAAATCGAAAAAGTGGTGAAATTTTTGATCCGGGTCCAATAATTCAGGAAAACTTGATTGGAATAGCTATTGCAAGCTTACCACTTACAATGCATCGAGAATTGGTTTCGTCGGAATCTGACTAATTTTTATGGATTTCTGAAGGAATTATAGTAGGGAAAATCACCAAAATCGAAAAAGTGGTAAAATTAATTGGAATAGCTACTGAAAGCTTACTATCACAATGCATCGAGAATTGGCTACGTCGGAATCTGACGAATTTTTATTGATTTTTGAATGCATTATCCTTGGCAAAATCACCAAAATCGAAAAAGTGGTGAAATTTTGGATCCGGCTCAAATAATTCAGGAAAACTTGATTGGAATAGCTACTGGAAGCTTAACAGTCACAATGCATCAAGAATTGGTTTCGTCAGAATCTGACAAATTTTTATTGATTTCTGAAGGCATTATACTAGAAAAATTACCAAAATCGAAAAAGTGGTAAAATTTTGGATCCAGGTCCAATAATTCAGGAAAACTTGATTGGAATAGCTGCTGGAAACTTACTAGTCACAATGCATCGAGAATTGGGTTCGTCGAAATCAGACGAATTTTTTTGAATTTCTGAAGGCATTATACTAGGGAAAATCACAAAAATCGAATAGGTGGTGAAATTTTGGATTCGGGCCCAATAATTCAGGAAAACTTGATTGGAATAGCTACTGAAAGCTTACCAGTCACAATGCATCGAGAATTGGGTTCGTCGAAATCTGACAAATTTTTATGAATTTCTGAAGGCATTATACTAGGGAAAATCACAAAAATCGAAAAAGTGGTAAAATTTTTGATCTGGGTCCAATAATTCAGCAAAACTTGATTAGAATAGTTAGTGGAAGCTTACCAGTCAAAATGAATAGAGAATTGGATTCGTCGGAATCTGACAAATTTTTATGGATTTCTGAAGGAATTATAGTAGGGAAAATCACCAAAATCGAAAAATCGTATAAAGTAATGAAATTTTATATTCCGGTCTAATAATTCAGGAAAACTTGATTGGAATAGCTGCTGGAAGCTTACCAGTCACAACGCATCGAGAATTGATTTCGTCGAAATCTGACGAATTTTTATAAATTTCTAAAGGCAATATACTAGGGAAAATCACCAAAATCGAAAAAGAGGTAAAATTTTTGATTCGAGTCCAATAATTCAGAAAAACTTGATTGGAATAGCTACTGGAAGCTTACCTATCACAATGCATCGAGAATTGGCTACGTCGGAATCTGACGAATTTTTATTAATTTTTGAATGCATTATACTAGGCAAAATCACCAAAATCGAAAAAGTGGTGAAATTTTTGATCCGGGTTCAATAATTCAGGAAAACTTGATCGGAATAGCTATTGGAAGCTTACCACTCACAATGCATCGAGAATTGGCTTCGTCGGAATCTGACTAATTTTTATGGATTTCTGAATGAATTATAGTAGGGAAAATCACCAAAATCGAAAAATTGTATAAAGTGATGAAATTTTATATTCTGGTCTAATAATTCCGGAAAACTTGATTGGAGTAGCTACTGGAAGCTTACCAGTCACAATGCATCGAGAATTGGCTTCGTCGAAATCTGAAAATTTTTTATAAATTTCTAAATACAATATAATAGGGAAAATCACCAAAATCGAAAAAGTGGTAAAATTTTTGATTCGGATCCAATAATTCAGGAAAACTTGATTGGAATAGCTACTGGAAGCTGACCTATCACAATGCATCGAGAATTGGCTACGTCGGAATCTGACGAATTTTTATTGTTTTTTGAATGCATTATCCTTGGCAAAATCACCAAAATCGAAAAAGTGGTGAAATTTTGGATCCGACTACAATAATTCAGGAAAACTTGATTGGAATAGCTACTGGAAGCTTACCAGTCACAATGCATCGAGAATTGGTTTCGTCGGAATCTGACGAATTTTTATGGATTTCTGAAGGCTTTATACTAGGAAAAATCACCAAAATCGAAAAAGTGGTAAAATTTTGGTTCCGGGTCCAACAATTCAGGAAAACTTGATTGGAATAGCTGCTAGAAGCTTACCAGTCACAATGCATTGAGAATTGGCTTCGTCGAAATCAGACAAATTTTTTTGAATTTCTGAAGCCATTATACTAGGGAAAATCACAAAAATCGAATAGGTTGTGAAATTTTTGATTCGGACCCAATAATTCAAGAAAACTTGATTGGAATAGCTAGCTTACCAGTCACAATGCATCGGGAATTGGATTCGTCGGAATCTGACGAATTTTTATAGATTTCTGAAGGCATTATACAAGAGAAAATTACCAAAATCGAAAAAGTGGTAAAATTTTTTATCCGGGTCCAATAATTCAAGAAAACTTGATTGGAATAGCTAGTGCAATCTTACCAGTCCCAATGCATCGAGAATTGGCTTCGTCGAAATCTGACAAATTTTTATGGATTTCTGAAGGCATTATATTAGGGAAAATCAACAAAATCGAAAAATCGTAAAAAGTGATAAAATTTTGGATCTGGGTCCAATAATTCAGGTAAACTTTATTGGAATAGTTAGTGGAAGCTTACCAGTCAAAATGAATCGAGAATTGGCTTCGTCGGAAGCTTACAAATTTTTGTGGATTTCTGAAGGAATTATAGTAGGGAAAATCACCAAAATTGAAAAATCGTATAAAGTGATGAAATTTTATATTTCAGTCTAATAATTCAGGAAAACTTGATTGGAATAGCTACTGGAAGCTTACTGGTCACAATGCATCGAGAATTGGCTTCGTCAAAATCTGACGAATTTTTATAAATTTCTAAAGGCAATATACTAGGAAAAATCACCAAAATCGAAAAAGTGGTTAAATTTTTGATTCGGGTCCAATAATTCAGGAAAACTTGATTGGAATAGCTACTGGAAGCTTACCTATCACAATGCATCGAGAATTGGCTACGTTGGAATCTGACGAATTTTTATTGATTTTTGAATGCATTATCCTTGGCAAAATCACCAAAATCGAAAAAGTGGTGAAATTTTGGATCCGGCTCCAATAATTCAGGAAAACTTGATTGGAATAGCTACTGGAAGCTTACCAGTCACAATGCATCGAGAATTGGCTTCGTCGGAATCTGACGAATTTTTATGAATTTCTGAAGGCATTATACTAGGAAAAATCACCACAATCGAAAAAGTGGTAAAATTTTAGATCCGGGTCCAATAATTCAGGAAAACTTGATTGGAATAGCTGCTGGAAGCTTACCAGTCACAATGCATCGAAAATTGGCTTCGTCGGAATCAGACGAATTTTTATGAATTTCTGATGGCATTATACTAGGGAAAATCACAAAAATCGAATAAGTGGTGAAATTTTGGATTCGGGCCCAATAATTAAGGAAAACTTGATTGGAATAGCTACTGGAAGCTTACCAGTCACAATGCATCGAGAATTGGGTTCGTCGGAAACTAACGAGTTTTTATAGATTTCTGAAGGCATTATACAAGAGAATATCACCAAAATCAAAAAAGTGGTACAATTTTGGATCCGGGTCCAATAATTCAGGAAAACTTGATTGGAATAGCTAGTACAATCTTACCAGTCCCAATGTATCGAGAATTGGCTTCGTCGAAATCTGACAAATTTTTATGGATTTCTGAAGGCATTATATTAGGGAAAATCACCAAAATCGAAAAATCATAAAAAGTGGTAAAATATTGGATCTGGGTCCAATAATTCAGGAAAACTTAATTGGAATAGTTAGTAGAAGCTTACCAGTCAAAATGAATCGAGAATTGGATTCGTTAGAATCTGACAAATTTTTATGGATTTCTTAAGGAATTATAGTAGGGAAAATCATAAATATCGAAAAATCGTATAAAGTGATGAAATTTTATATTCCGGTCTAATAATTCAGGAAAAATTGATTGGAATAGCTACTGGAAGCTTACCAGTCACAATGCATCGAGAATTGGCTTCGTCGAAATCTGACGAATTTTTATAAATTTCTAAAGGGAATATACTAGGGAAAATCACCAAAATCGAAAAAGTGGTAAAATTTTTTATTCGGGTCCAATAATTCAGAAAAACTTGATTGGAATAGCTACTGGAAGCTTACCTGTCACAATGCATTGAGAATTGGCTACGACGGAATCTGACGAATTTTTCTTGATTTTTGAATGCATTATACTAGGCAAAATCACCAAAATCGAAAAAGTGGTGAAATTTTTGATCCGGCTCCAATAATTCAGGAAAACTTGATTGGAATAGCTACTGGAAGCTTACCAATCACAATGCATCGAGAATTGGTTTCGTCGAAATCTGACAAATTTTTATGGATTTCTGAAGGCATTATACTAGGGAAAATCACGAAAATCGAAAAATCGTAAAATTGGTGACATTTTGGATCTGGGTCAAATAATTATGGAAAACGTGATTGGAATAGCTACTGGAAACTTACCAGTCACAATGCATTGAGAATTGGCTTCGTCAGAATCTGACGAATTTTTATGGATTTTTGAAGGCATTATACTAGGGAAAATCAACAAAATCGAAAAAGTGGTGAAAGCTTGTATCAAGGTCCAATAATTCAGGAAAATTTGATTGGAATAACTGCTGGAAGCTTATCAGTCACAAAGCATCAAGAATTGGGTTCGTCGGAATCACACGAATTTTTATGGATTTCTGAAGGCATATTATACTAGGAAAAATCACAAAAATCGAAAAAGTGGTGAAATTTTTGATACGGGTCAAATAATTCAGAAAAACGTGATTGGAATAGCTGCTGGAAGCTTACCAGTCACAATGCATCAAGAATTGGGTTCGTCGGAATCAGATGAATTTTTATGAATTTCTGAAGGCATATTATACTAGGGAAAATCACAAAAATCGAAAAAGTGGTGAAATTTTGGATCCTGGTCCAATAATTAGGGAAAACTTGATTGGAATAGCTGCTGAAAGTTTACCAGTCACAATGCATCGAGAATAGGCTTCATCGGAATCAGACGAATTTTTTTGAATTTCTGAAGGCATTATACTAGGAAAAATCACAAAAATCGAATAGGTTGTGAAATTTTGGATTCGGACCCAATAATTCTGTAAAACTTGATTGGAATAGCAATTGGAAGCTTACCAGTCACAATGTATAGAGAATTGGGTTCGTCGGAATCTGACGAATTTTTATGGATTTCTGAAAGCATTATACTAGGGAAAATCACCAAAATCGAAAAAGTGGTAAAATTTTGGATCCCGGTCCAATTATTCATGAAAACTTGATTGGAATAACTAATGCAATCTTACCAGTCACAATGCATCGAGAATTGGCTTCGTCAGAATCTGACAAATTTTTAAGGATTTCTGAAGGCATTATATTAGGGAAAATCACCAAAATTAAAAAATCGTAAAAAGTGGTGAAATTTTAATATGGGTCCAATAATTCAGGAAAACTTGATTGGAACAGTTAGTGGAAGCTTACCAGTCAAAATGAATCGGGAATTGGCTTCGTCGGAATCTGATAAATTTTTATGGATTTCTGAAGGAATTATAGTAGGAAAAATCACAAAAATCGAAAAATCGTATAAAGTGATGAAATTTTATATTCCGATCTAATAATTCAGGAAAACTTGATTGAAATAGTTGCTGGAAGCTTACCATTCACAATGCATCAAGAATTGGCTTCGTCGGAAGCAGACGAATTGTTTTGAATTTCTGAATTCATTATACTAGGAAAAATCACAAAAATCGTAAAAATCGTGAAATTTTTGATCTGGGTCAAATATTTCAGGAAAACGTGATTGGAATAGCTACTGAAAATTTACCAGTTACCATTCATTGATAATTGGCTTCGTCAGAATCTGACGAATTTTTATGAATTTTTGAAGGCATCATACTAGGGAAAATCAACAAAATAGAAAAAGTGGTGAAATTTTATATCTAGGTCTAATAACTCAGGAAAGTTTTATTGGAATAACTGCTGGAAGCTTACCAGTCACAATGTTTATGGATTTCTGAAGACATTATACTAGGGAAAATAACAAAAATCGAAAAAGTGGTAAAATTTTGGATCCGGGTCCAATAATTCAGAAAAATTTAATTGGAATAGCTGCTGGAAGCTTACCAGTCATAATGCAACGAGAATTGGCTTCGTCGAAATCAGACGAATTTTTTTGTATTTCTGAAGGCATTATACTAGGAAAAATCACAAAAATCGAATAAGTGGTGAAATTTTGGATTCGGGCCCAATAATTCAGGAAAACTTGATTGGAATAGTTACTGGAAGCTTACCAGTCACAATGCATCGAGAATTGGGTTCGTCGGAATCTGACGAATTTTTATGGATTTCTGAAGGCATTATACTAGGGAAAATGACCAAAATCAAAAAAATGGTAAAATTTTGTATCCGGGCCCAATAATTCAGGAAAACTTGATTGGAATAGCTAGTGAAATCTTACCAGTCACAATGCATCGAGAATTTTTATTACAATGCATCGAGAATTGGCTTCGCCGGAATATGATAAATTTTTATGGATTTCTGAAGGCATTATACTAGGAAAAATCACCAAAATCGAAAAATCGTAAAAAGTGGTGAAACTTTTGATCTGGGTCCAATAATTCAGGAAAACTTGATTGGAATAAATAGTGGAAGCTTACCAGTCAAAATGAATTGAGAATTTGCTTCGTCGGAATCTGACAAATTTTCATGGATTTCTGAAGGAATTATAGTAGGGAAAATCACCAAAATCGAAAAATCATATAAAGTGATAAAATTTTATATTCTGCTCTAATAATTCTGGAAAACTTGATTGGAATAGCTACTGAAAGCTTAACAGTCACAATGCATCGAGAACTGGTTTCGTCGAAATCTAACGAATTTTTATAAATTTCTAAACGCAATATGCTAGGGAAAATCACCAAAATCGAAAAAGTGGTAAAATTTTTGGTTCGGGTCCAATAATTCAGGAAACCTTGATTGGAATAGCTACTGGAAGCTTACCTGTCACAATGCATCCAGAATTGGATACGTCGGAATCTGACGAATTTTTATTGATTTTTGAATGCATTATATTAGGCAAAATCACCAAAATCGAAAAAGTAGTGAAATTTTGGATCCGGCTCCAATAATTCAGGAAAACTTGATTGGAATAGCTACTGGAAGCTTACCAGTCACATTGCATCGAGAATTGGATTCGTCAGAATCTGACGAATTTTTATGGATTTCTGAAGGCATTATACTGGAGAAAATCACGAAAATCGAAAAATCGTAAAAAAGGTGAAATTTTGGATCTGGGTCAAATAATTCAAGAAAATATAATTGGAATAGCTACTGGAAACTTACCAGTCACAATGCATTGAGAATTGGCTTCGTCAGAATCTGACGAATTTTTATGGATTTTTGAATGCATTATACTAGGGAAAATCAATAAAATCGAAAAAGTGGTGAAATTTTGGATCCGGGTCCAATAATTCAGGAAAACTTGATTGGAATAGCTACTGGAAGCTTACCAGTCACAACACATTGAGAATTGAAATCGTCGGAATCTGACGAATTTTTATGGATTTCTAAAGGCATTATCCTAGAGAAAATCAACAAAATCGAAAAAATGGTGGAATTTTGGATCCGGGACCAATAATTCAGGAAAACTTGATTGGAATAGCTACTGGAAGCTCACCAGTCACAATGCATCAAGAATTATTTTCGTCGAAATCTGACGAATTTTTATGGATTTCTGCAGGAATTATACTGGGGAAAATTACAAAAATCGAAAAATCTTAAAAAGCGGTGAAATTTTGTATCCGGGTCAAATAAATCAGGAAAATTTGATTGGAATAGCTACAGGAAACTTACCAGTCACAATGCATCAAGAATTGGTTTCTGAAGGTATTATACTAGGGAAAATCACTAAAATCGAAAAAATGTTGAAATTTTTGATCCGGGTACAATTATTCAGGAAAACTTGATAGGAAAAGCTACTGGAATCTTACCAGTCAAAATACATCGAGAATTGGTTTCGTCGAAATCTGATGAATTTTTATGGATTTATGAAGGCATTATGCTAGGGAAAATCATTAAAATCGAAAAAGTGGTGAAATTTTGGATTCGGGTAAAATAATTCAGGAAAACTTGATTGGAATAGCTACTGGAAGCTTACCAGTCACAATGAATCGACAATTGGTTTCGTCAGAATCTGACGAATATTTATGGATTTCTTAAGGCATTATATTAGGAAAAATCACAAAAATCGAAAAATCGTAAAAAGTGGTGAAATTTTGGATCCGGGTTCAATAATTCAAGAAAACTTTATTAGAATAGCTACTGGAAGCTTACCCGTCACAATACATTGAGAATTGACATCGTTAGAATCTGACGAATTTTTATGGATTTCTGAAGGCATTATCCTAGGAAAAATCACCAAAATCGAAAAAGTGGTGAAATTTTGGATTCGGGTCCAATAATTCATAAAACTTGATTGGAATAGCTACTGGAAGCTTAGCAGTCAAAATGCAACGAGAATTGGTTTGGTCAAAATCTGACAAATTTTTATGGATTTCTTCAGGCATTATACTAGGGAAAATCACTAAAATCGAAAAAGTGGTGAAATTTTGGATCCGAGTCCAATAATTCAGGAAAAATTTATTGGAATAGTTACTGGAATCTTTCTAGTCAAAATGCATCGAGAATTGGCTTCGTCAAAATCTGACAAATTTTTATGGATTTCTGAGGCATTATACTTGGAAAAATCACAAAAATCGAAAAATAGTAAAAAGTGGTGAAATTTTGGATCCGGGTCCAAAAATTCAGGAAAACTTGATTGGAATAGCTACTGCAAACTTAACAATCACAATGCATCGAGAATTGGATTCGTCGGAATGTGACAAATTTTTATGGATTTCTGAAGGCATTATACTAGGGAAAATCGCTAAAATCGAAAAAGTGGTAAAATTTTTGATCCGCGTCCAATAATTCCGGAAAACTTGATTCGAATAGCTACTGGAAACATACCAGTCACAATATATCGAGAATTGGTTTCGTCGAAATCTGATGAATTTTTATGGATTCATGAAGGCATTATACTAGGAAAAATAACTAAAATCGAAAAAATGGTGAAATTTTTGATCCGGGTCTAATTATTCAGGAATACATGATAGGAATAGCTACTGGAATCTTACCAGTCAAAATGCATCGAGAATTGGTTTTGTCGAAATCTGATGAATTTTTATGGATTTATAAAGGCATTATACTAGGGAAAATCACTAAAATCGAAAAAATGGTGAAATTTTGGATCCGGGTCCAATAATTCAGAAAAACTTTATTGGAATAGTTACTGGAATCTTACCAGTCAAAATGCATCGAAAATTGGCTTCGTCGAAATCTGACGAATTTTTATGGATTTCTGAGGCATTATACTAGGGAAAATCACAAAAATCGAAAAATCGTAAAAAGTGGTTAAATTTTTGATTTGGGTCGAATAATTCAGGAAAACTTGATTGGAATAGTTACTGGAAGCTTACAAGTCACAAAGCATCGAGAATTGGCTTCGTCGAAATCTGATGAATTTTTATGCATTTCTGATGGCATTATACTAGGAAAAATCACTAAAATCGAAAAAGTTGTGAAATTTTTGATCCGGGTCCAATAATTCAGGAAAAATTGATTGGAATTGCTATTGGAATCTTACCAGTCACAATACATCAAGAAATGGTTTCGTCGAAATCTGACGAATTTTTATGGATTTCTGCACGCATTATACTAGGGAAAATCACAAAAATCGAAAAATCGTAAAAAGTGGTAAAATTTTGGATCCGGGTCCAATAATTTAGGAAAACATGATTGGAATAGCTACTGTAAGCTTACTAGTCAAAATACATCGAGAATTAGTTTCGTCGAAATCTGACAAATTTTTATGGATTTCTAAATGCATTATACCAGGTAAAATCACTAAAATCGAAAAAGTGGTGAAATTTTGGATCCGGGTCCAATAATTTAGGAAAACATGATTGAAATAGCTACTGAAAGCTTACCAGTCACAATGCATCGAGAATTGGTTTCGTCGGAATTTGACGAATTTTTAAGGATTTATGAAGGCATTATACTAGGGAAAATCACCAAAATCAAAAAATCGTAAAAAATTGTGAAATTTTTGATCCGGGTCCAATAATTAAGGAAAACTTGATTGAATTATGTACTTAAAGCTTACCAGTCACAATGCATCGAGAATTGGCTTAGTCGGAATCTGACGAATTTCTATGGATATTTGGAGGCATTATACTTGGGAAAATCACCAAGATCGAAAAAGCCATGAAATTTTGGATCCGGGTCCAATAATTTAGGAAAACTTGATTCGAATATCTCCTGGAAGCTTACCAGTCAAAATGCATCGAAAATTGGTTTCATCGGAATCTGACGAATTTTTATGAATTTCATAATGCATTATACTAGGGAAAATCACCAAAATCGAAAAAGTGCTGAAATTTTGAATCCTGGTCCAATAATTCGGGAAAACAAGATTGGAATAGCTATTGGAAGCTTACCAGTCACAATGCATAGAGAATTGGCTTCGTCGAAATTTTACGAATTTCCATGGATTTCTGCAGGCATTAAAGTAGGCAAAATCACAAACATCGAAAAATCGTAAAAAGATGTGAAATTTTGGATCCAGGTCCAATAATTGAGGAAAACATGATTGAAATAGTTACTGGAAGCTTACCAGTCACAATACATCGAGAATTGGTTTCGTCGGAATCTGACGAATTTTTATGCATTTCTGATGGCATTATACTAGGAAAAATCTCCAAAATCGAAAAATCGTAAAAAGTGGTGAAATTTTTGATCCGGGTCCAATAATTTAGTAAAACTTGATTGGAATAGGTACTGGAATCTTACCAATCACAATGCAGCGAGAATTGGCTTCGTCGGAATCTGACGAATTTTTATAGATTTCTGAAGGCATTATACTAGGAAAAATCACTAAAATCGAAAAATCGTAAAAAGTGGCGAAATTTTTGATTCGGGTCTAATAATTTCGGAAAACTTGTTTTGAATAGCTACTGGAAGCTTACCAGTCACAATACATTTAGAATTGGGTTCGTAGAATCTGACGAATTTTTATAGATCTCTGAAGGCATTATACTAGGAAAAATCGTAAAATCATAAAAAGTTGTGAAAGTTTTGATCCGGGTCCAATAATTCAGGAAACTTTGATTGGAATCTGATGAATTTTTATACTTTTCTGCATGCATTATACTAGGAAAAATCACCAAAATCGAAAAATCGTAAAATATGGTGAAATTTTGGATCCGGGTCCAATAATTAAGGAAACTTTGATTGGAATTGGTACTGGAAGCTTACCAGTCACAATGCATCGAGAATTGGTTTCGTCGGAATCTGACGAATTTTTATGGATTTCTTAAGGCATTATAATACGGAAAATCACCAAAATCGAAAAAGTAGAGAAATTTTGGATCCGAGTCCAATAATTCAGGAAAATTTGATTGGAATAGCTACTGTAAGCTTACCAGTCACAATATATCGAGAATCGGTATCGTAAAAATCTGACGAATTTTTATGGATTTCTGAAGGCATTATACTAGGGAAAATCACTAAAATCGAAAAAGTGGTGAAATTTTTGATCCAGGTCTAATTTTTAAGGAAAACTTGATTGGAATAGCTACTGGATGCTTACCAGTCACAATACAACCAGAATTGGTTTCGTCGGAATCTGACGAATTTTTATGGATTTCTGAAGGTATTATATTAGGGAAAATCACTAAAATTGAAAAAGTGGTGAAATTTTTGATCCGGATCTGATAATTAAGGAAAATTTGATTGGAATAACTACTGGAAGCTTACCAGTTACAATGCATCGAGAATTGGTTTCGGCGGAATCTCACGATTTTTTATGTATTTCTGAAGGCATTATACTAAGTAAAATCACCAAAATCGAAAAATCGTAAAAAGTGGTAAAATTTTTGATTCGGGTCCAATAATTCAGGAAAACATGATTGGAATATCTACTGAAAGCTTACCAGTCACAATGCATCGAGAATTGGCTTCGTCGGAATCTGATAAATTTTTATGGATTTCTGAAGGCATTATACTAGGGAAAATCACCAAAATCGAAATATTGGTGAAATTTTGAATCCGGGTCCAATAATTTAGTAAAACTTGATTGGAATAGCTACTGGAAGCTTACCAGTCACAATACATCGAGAATTGACATCGTCGAAATCTGACGAATTTTTATGCATTTCTGATGGCATTATACTAGGGAAAATCTCCAAAATCGAAAAATCGTAAAAAGTGGTGAAATTTTTGATCCGAGTCCAATAATTTAGTAAAATTTGATTGGAATAGGTACTGGAATCTTACCAGTCACAATGCATCGAGAATTGTTTTCGTCGAAATCTGGCAAATTTTTATGGATATCTTAAGGCATTATACTAGAAAAAATCACTAAAATCGAAAAATCGTAAAAAGTGGTGAAATTTTTTATCCGGGTCTAATAATTCAGTAAAGCTTTTTTGGAATAGCTATTGGAAGCTTACCAGTCACAATACATTTAGAATTGGCTTCGTCGGAATCTGACGAATTTTTATGGATCTCTGAAGGCATTATAATAGGAAAAATCGTAAAATCGTAAAAAGTTGTGAAAGTTTTGATCTGGGTCCAATAATTCAGGAAAACTTGATTGGAATAGCTACTGGAAGCTTACCAGTCACAATACATTTAGAATTGGCTTCATCGGAATCTGACGAATTTTTATGGAATTCTGAATGCATTATACTAGGAAAAATCGTAAAATCGTAAAAAGTTGTGAAAGTTTTGATCTGGGTCCAATAATTCAGGAGAACTTGATTGGAATATCTACTTGAAGCTTACCAGTCACAATACATTTAGAATTGGCTTCGTCGGAATCTGACAAATTTTTATGGATCTCTGAATGCATTATACTAGGAAAAATCGCAAAATCGTAAAAAGTGATGAAATTTTTGATACGTGTCCAGTAATTCAGGAAAACTTGATTTGAATAGCTACTGAAAGCTTACAAGTCACAATACATTTAGAATTGGCTTCGTCGGAATCTGACGAATTTTTATGAATCTTTGAAGGCATTATACTAGGAAAAATCGCGGAATCGTAAAAAGTGGTGAAATTTTTGATCCGGGTTCAATAATTTTGGAAAAGTTGATTGGAATATCTACTGAAAGCTTACCAGTCACAATGCATGGAGAATTGACTTCGTCGGAATCTGACGAACTTTTATGGATTTGTGAAGACATTATACTATGGAAAATAACCAAAATCAAAAAGTAGTGAAATTTTAGATCCGGGTCCAATAATTCAGGAAAACTTGATTGGAATAGCTACTGGAAGGTTACCAGTCACAATACATTGAGAATTGGCTTCGTTGAAATCTGACGAATTTTTATGGATCTCTGAAGGCATTATACTAGGAAAAATCGCAAAATCGTAAAAAGTGGTGAAATTTTGGATCCGAGTCCAGTAATTCAGGAAAACTTGATTGGAATAGCTACTGGAAGCTTACCAGTCACAATATATCGAGAATTGGTTTCGTCAGAATCTGACGAATTTTTATAGATTTTTGTAGGCATTATATTTGGGAAAATCACAAAAATCGAATAAATGGTGAATTTTAGGATCCTGGTCCAATAATTCAGGAAAACTTAATTGGAATAGCTACTGGAAGCTTACCAGTCCCAATACATCGACAATTGGGTTCGTCGAAATCTGACAAATTTTTATGGATTTCTGAAGGCATTATACTAGGGAAAATCACCAAAATCGAAAAAGTGGTGAAATTTTGGATCCGGGTACAATAATTCAGGAAAACTTGATTGGAATAGCTACTGGAAGGTTACCAGTCACAATACATTGAGAATTGGTTTCGTTGAAATCTGACGAATTTTTATGGATCTCTGAAGGCATTATACTAGGAAAAATTGCAAAATCGTAAAAAGTGGTGAAATTTTGGATCCGAGTCCAGTAATTCAGGAAAACTTGATTGGAATAGCTATTGGAAGCTTACCAGTCACAATATATCGAGAATTGGTTTCGTCAGAATCTGACGAATTTTTATGGATTTTTGTAGGCATTATATTTGGGAAAATCACAAAAATCGAATAAATGGTGAATTTTAGGATCCTGGTCCAATAATTCAGGAAAACTTAATTGGAATAGCTACTGGAAGCTTTCCAGTCACAATGCATCGAGAATTGGTTTCGTCGGAATCTGACGAATTTTTATGAATTTCTGAAGGTATCATATTAGGGAAAATCACTAAAATTGAAAAAGTGGTGAAATTTTGGATCCGGATCCAATAATTAAGGAAAACTTGATTGGAATAGCAAATGCAAGCTTACCAATCACAATACATCGAGAATTGGTTTCGTCGGAATCTGACAAATTTTTATGAATTTCTGAAGGCATTATACTAAGGAAAATCGCCAAAATCGAAAAATCGTAAAAAGTGGTGAAATTTTTTATTCGGGTCAAATAATTCAGGAAAACATGATTGGAATATCTCCTGGAAGCTTACCAGTCACAATGCATCGAGAATTGGTTTCGTCGGAATCTGACGAATTTTTATAGATTTCTGAAGGCATTATACTAGGGCATATCACCAAAATCGAAAAATTGGTGAAATTTTGAATCCGGGTCAAATAATTCAGTAAAACTTGATTGGAATAGCTACTGGAAGTTTATCAGTCACAATGCATCGAGAATAGATATCGTCGAAATCTGACGAATTTTTATACATTTATGATGGCATTATACTAGGAAAAATCTCCAAAATCGAAAAATCGTAAAAAGTGGTGAAATTTTTGATCCGGGTCCAATAATTCAGTAAAACTTGATTGGAATAGGTATTGGAATCTTACCAGTCACAATGCACCGAGAATTGGTTTCGTCGGAATCTTACGAATTTTTATGGATTTCTGTAGGGCATTATACTAGAAAAAATCACTAAAATCGAAAAATCGTAAAAAGTGGTGAAATTTTTGATCCGGGTCTAATAATTCAGAAAAACTTGTTTGGAATAGCTACTGGAAGCATGCCAGTCACAATACATTTAGAATTGGCTTCATCAGAATCTAACGAATTTTTATGAATCTCTCAAGGCATTATACTAGGAAAAATCGTGAAATCGTAAAAAGGTGTGAAATGTTTGATCCGGGTCCAATAATTCAGGAAAACTTGATTGGAATAGCTACAGGAAGCTTACCAGTCATAATACATTTAGAATTGGCTTCGTCGGAATCTGACGAATTTTTATGGTTCCCTGAATGCATTATACTTGGAAAAATCGCAAAATCGTAAAAAGTGGTGAAATTTTGGATCCGTGTCAAATAATTCAGGAAAACTTGATTCGAATAGATAATGGAAGCTTACAAGTCACAATACATTTAAAATTGGCTTCGTCGGAATCTGACGAATTTTTATGGATCTCTGAAGGCATTATAATATGAAAAATCGCAAAATCGAAAAAAGTGGTGAAATTTTGAATCCGGGTCCAATAATTTAGGAAAACTTGTTTGGAATAGCTACTGGAAGATTACGAGTCATAATGCAACGAGAATTGGCTTCATCGAAATCTGATGAATTTTTATGGATTTCTGAAGGGATTATATTAGGGAAAATCATAAAAATCGAAAAAGTGGTGAAATTTTGGATCCGGGTTCAATAATTGTGGAAAACTTGATTGAAATAGCTACTGTAAGCTTACCAGTCACAATGCATGGAGAATTGACTTCGTCGGAATCTGACGAATTTTTATGGATTTCTGAAGGCATTATATTATGGAAAATCACCAAAATCAAAAAAGTGGTGAAATTTTGTATCTGGGTCCAATAATTTAGGAAAACTTAATTGGAATAGTTACTGAAAGCTTACAAGTCGCAATACATTGAGAATTGGCTTCGTTGAAATCTGACGAATTTTTATGGATCTCTCAAGGCATTATACTAGGAAAAATCGCAAAATCGTAAAAAATGGAGAAATTTTTGATCCGGGTCCAATAATTCAAGAAAATTTGATTGGAATAGCTACTGGAAGCTTACCGGTCACAATGCATTGAGAATTCGCTTCGTCGAAATCTGACGAATTTTTATGGATTTTTGTAGGCATTATATTTGGGAAAATCACAAAAATCGAATAAATGGTGAAATTTAGGATCCTGGTCCAATAATTCAGGAAAACTTAATTGGAATAGCTACTGTAAGCTTTCCAGTCACAATACATTGAGAATTGGGTTCGTCAAAATCTGACGACTTTTTATGGATTACTGAAGGCATTATACTAGGGAAAATCACCAAAATCGAAAAAGTGGTGAAATTTTGGATCCGGGTCCAATAATTCAGGAAAACTTTATTGGAATAGCTACTGGAAGCTTACCAGTCACAATACATTGAGAATTGGCTTCGTCGGAATCTGACAAATGTTTATGGATTTCTGAAGGCTTTATACGAGGGAAAATCACCAAAATCGAAAAAGTGATGAAATTTTAGATCCGGGTCCAATATTTAAGAAAAACTTGATTGGAATAGTTACTGGAATCTTACCAGTCACAATGCATCGATAATTGGCTTCGTCGGAATCTGACAAATTTTTATAGATTTCTGAAGGCATTATATTAGGGAAAATCACAAAAATCAAAATGTGGTGAAATTTTGGATCCGGGTCCAATAATTCAGAATAACTTGATTGGAATAGCTACTGGAATCTTACCAGTTATAATGAATCGAGAATTGGCTTCGTCAGAATCTGACAAATTTTTATAGATTTCTGAAGGCATTATATTAGGGAAAATCAACAAAATCGAAAAGGTTGTGAAATTTTGGATCCGGGTCCAATATTTCAGAAAAACTTGATTGGAATAGCTACTGGAATCTTACCAGTCACAATGCATCGAGAATTGGTTTCATCGGAATCTGACAAATTTTTATAGATTTCTGAAGGCATTATATTAGGGAAAATCACAAAAATCAAAAAGTGGTGAAATTTTTGAACCGGGTCCAATAAATCTGGAAAACTTGATTGGAATAGCTACTGGAAACTTACCAGCCACAATGCACTGAGAATTGGCTTCGTCGGAAGCGGACGAATTTTTATTGATTTCTGAAGGAATTATACTAGGAAAAATCACAAAAATCGAAAAATCATAAAAAGTGGTGAAATTTAGATCAGGTCCAATAATTCAGGAAAACTTAATTGGAATAGATACTGGAAGTTTACCAGTCACAATATATCGAGAATTGGTTTCATCGGAATCTGACGAGTTTTTATGGATCTCTGATGGCATTATACTATGAAAAATCGCAAAATCCTATAAAGTAGTTAAATTTTGGATCCGGGTCCAATAATTCAGGAAAACTCGATTGGAATAGCAACTGGAAGCTTACCAGTCACAATGCATCGAAAATTGATTTCGTCGAAATCTGACGAATTTTTATTGATTTCTGAAGGCATTAAACTAGGAAAAATCACCAAAATCGAAAAAGTGGTGAAATTTTGGATCTGGGTTCAATAATTCAGGAAAACTTTATTGGAATAGCTACTGGAAACTTACCAGTCAAAATACATCGAGAATTGGTTTCGTCAAAATCTGACGAATTTTTATGGATTTCAGAAGGCATTATATTATGGAAAATCACTAAAATCGAAAAAATGGTGAAGTTTTTGATCCGGGTCGAATAATTCAGGAAAACTTGATTGCAATATCCACTGGAAGTTTACCAGTCATAATGCATCGAGAATTTGCTTCGTCGGAATCTGACGAATTTTTAAGTATGTCTGAAGGCATTATACTAGGAAAAATCACCAAAATCGAAAAATCGTAAATAGTGGTGAAATTTATGATCCGGGTCCAATAATTTAGGAAAACTTGATTGGAATATCTTCTGTAAGCTTACAAGTCACAATGCATCGAGAATTGGTTTTGTCGAAATCTGACGAATTTTTATGGATTTCTGAAGGCATTAAACTAGGAAAAATCACCAAAATCGAAAAATTGGTAAAATTTTAGATCCGGGTCCAATAATTCAGTAAAACTTGATTGGAATAGATACTGGAAGCTTACCAGTCACAATGCATCGAGAATTGGCATTGTCGGAATCTGACGAATTTTTATGCATTTCTGATAGCATTACACTAGGAAAAATCTCCAAAATCGAAAAATCGTAAAAAGTGGTGAAATTTTTAATTCGGGTCCAATAATTAAGTAAAAATTGATTGGAATAGGTACTGGAATCTTACCAGTCACAATGAATCGAGAATTGGCTTCGTCGGAATCTGACGAATTTTTATGGATTTCTAAGGCATTATATTAGGGAAAATCACTAAAATCGAAAAATCGTAAAAAGTGGAGAAATTTTTGATCCGGGTCTAATAATTCAGGAAAACATGATTGGAATAGCTACTGGAAGCTTACCATTCACAATACATTTAGAATTGGCTTCGTTGGAATCTAACGAATTTTTATGGATATCTGATGGCATTATACAAGGAAAAATCGTAAAATCGTAAAAAGCCATGAAATTTTAGATCCGGGTCCAATAATTCAGGAAAACTTGATTGGAATAGCTACTGTAAGCTTACCAGTCACAATGCATCGAGAATTTGCATCGTCGTAATCTGATGAATTATTATGAATTTCTGAAGGTATAATACTAGCGAAAATCACCAAAATCGAAAAAGTTGAGAAATTTAGGATCCTGGTCCAATAATTCAAGAAAATATAATTAGAATAGCTACTGGAAGCTTACCAGTCACAATAAATCGAGAATTGGGTTCGTCAAAATCTGACGATTTTTTATGGATTTTTGAAGGCATTAAACTAGGAAAAATCACAAAAATCGAAAACGTGATGAAATTTTTGTTCCGGGTCCAATAATTCAGGAAAACTTGATTGGAATAGCGACAGCAAGCTTACCATTCACAATACAACGAGAATTGGTATTGTCGGAATCTGATGAATTTTTATTGATTTCTGAAGGCATTATACTAGGAAAAATTACAAAAATCGAAAAAGTAGTGAAATTTTGGATCCGGGTCCAATAATTCAGGAAAACTTGATTGGAATAGCTACTGGAAGCTTACCAGTCACATTGCATCGAGAATTGGCTTCGTTGAAATCTGACGAATTTTTATGGATTTCTGAATGCATTATGCTAGGGAAAATCACCAAAATCAAATAATCGTAAAAAGTGATGAAAATTTGGATTCGGATCCAATAATTCAGGAAAATTTGATTGGAATAGTGACTGGAAACTTACCAATCACAATAGATCAGGAACTGGCATCGTCGGAATCCTACGAATTTTTATTGATTTCTGAATGCATTATATTAGGGAAAATCACTAAAATCTAAAAAGTGGTGAAATTTTGGATCCAGTTCCAATAATTCAGGAAAACTTGATTGGAATAGCTACTGGAAGCTTACCAGTCAAAATACATCGAGAATTGGTTTTGTCAAAATCTGACGAATTTTTAAGGATTTCAGAAGGCATTATATTATGGAAAATCACTAAAATCGAAAAAATGGTGAAGTTTTGGATCCGGGTCGAATAATTCAGGAAAACTTGATTGCAATATCTACTGGAAGCTTACCAGTCAAATTACATCGAGAATTGGTTTCGTCGAAATCTTACGAATTTTGATGGATTCCAGAAGGCATTATATTATGGAATATCACTAAAATCGAAAAAATGGTGAAATTTTTGATCCGGGTCGAATAATTCAGGAAAACTTGATTGCGATATCTACTGGAAGCTTACCAGTCATAATCCATCGAGAATTTGCTTCGTCGGAATCTGACGAATTTTTATGTATTTCTGAAGGCATTATACTAGGGAAAATCACCAAAATCGAAAAATCATAAATAGTGGTGAAATTTTTGATCCGGGTCCAATAATTCAGGAAAACTTGATTGGAATATCTTCTATAAGCTTACCAGTCACAATGCATCGAGAATTGGTTTCGTCGGAATCTGATGAATTTTTATGGATATCTGATGGCAATAAACTAGGGAAAATCAAGAAAATCGAAAAATTGGTGAAATTTTGGATCCGGGTCCAATAGTTCAGTAAAACTTGAATGGAATAGATACTGGAAGCTTACCAGTCACAATGCATCGAGAATTGGCGTTGTCGAAATCTGACGAATTTTTATGCATTTCTGATAGCATTATACTAAGGAAAATCTCCAAATTTGAAAAATCGTAAAAAGTGGTGAAATTTTTAATCGGGGTCCAATAATTGAGTAAAAATTGATTGGAATAGGTACTGGAATCTTACCAGTCACAATCCATCGAGAATTGGCTTCGTCGAAATCTGACGAATTTTTATGGATTTCTGAAGGCATTATACTAGGGAAAATCACTAAAATCGATAAATCGTAAAAAGTGGTGAAATTTTTGATCCGGGTCTAATAATTCAGGAAAACATGATTGGAATAGCTACTGAAAACTTACCAGTCACAATACATTTAGAATTGGCTTCGTTTGAATCTGACGAATTTTTATGGATCTCTGAAGGCATTATACTAGGAAAAATCGTAAAATCGTAAAAAGTGGTGAAATTTTGGATTCGGGTCCAATAATTTAGGAAAACTTGATCGGAATAGCTACTGGAAGCTTACCAGTCACAATGCATCTAGAATTTGCTTCGTCGGAATCTGATGAATTATTATGAATTTCTGAAGGTATAATAGTAGGGAAAATCACCAAAATCGAAAAAGTGGAGAAATTTAGGATCCTGGTCAATAATTCAAGAAAATATAATTGGAATAGCTACTGGAAGCTTACCAGTCACAATAAATCGAGAATTGGGTTAGTCGAAATCTGACGAATTTTTATGGATTTCTGAAGGCATTAAACTAGGGAAAATCACCAAAATCGAAAAAGTGGTGAAATTTTGGATCCGGGTCCAATAATTCAGGAAAACTTGATTGGAATAGCTACTGGAAGCTTTCAAATCACAATGCATCGAGAATTGGTTTCGTCGAAATCTGACGATTTTTTATGGATTTCTGAAGGCATTATACTAGGGAAAATCACCAAAATCGAAAAATCGTAAAAAGTGATGCAATTTTAGATCCGGGTACAATAATTCAGGAAAACTTAATTGTAATAGCGACTAGAAGTTTACCAGTCACAATACATCGAGAATTTGCATCGTCGGAATCTGACGAATTATTATGGATTTCTGGAGGCATAATACTAAGGAAAATTACCAAAATCGAAAAAGTGGTGAATTTTTTGATCCGGGACCAATAATTCAAGAAAACTTGATTGGAATAGCTACTGGAAGCTCACCAGTCACAATGCATCAAGAATTGGCTTCGTCAGAATCTGACAAATTTTTATGGATTTCTGAAGGTATTATACTAGGTAAAATCACCAAAATCGAAACAATAGTAAAAAGTGATGAAATTTTGGATCTGGGTCCAATAATTCAGGAAAACTTGATTGGACTAGCGACTGGAAGCTTACCAGTCACAATACATCGAGAACTGGCTTCGTCGAAATCTGACGAATTTTTATTTATTTCTGAAGGCATTATACTAGGAAAAATCACTAAAATCGAAAAAGTGGTAAAATTTTTGATTCGGGTCCAATAATTCAGGAAAACTTGATTGGAATAGTTACTGGAAGCTTACTAGTCACAATGCATCGAGAATTGGTTTCGTCGGATTCTGTCAAAATTTTATGTATTTCTTAAGGCATTATACTAGGGAAAACTCCAAAATTTAAAAATCGTAAAAAGTGGGAAAATTTTGTATCCGTGTCAAATAATTCAGGAAAATTTCATGGGAATAGCTACTAGAAGTTTACCAGTCACAATGTATCGAGAATTCGCTTCGTCGAAATCTGACAAATTTTTATAGATTTTTGTAGGCATTATACTAGGAAAAATCACAAAAATCGAAAAAGTGTTAAAATTTTGGATCGGGTCATTAATTCAGGAAAACTTGATTAGAATAGCGACTGGAAGCTTACCATTCACAATACATCGAGAATTGGCTTCGTCGGAATATGAAGAATTTTTATGGATTTCTGAAGGCATTATACTAGGGAAAATCACTAAAATCAAAAAAATGGTGAAATTTTGGATCCAGGTCGAATAATTCAGGAAAACTTGATTCGAATAGCTACTGGAAGCTTACCAGTCACAATGCATCGAGAATTGGCTTCGTCAAAATCTGACGAATTTTTATGGATTTCTGAATGCATTATACTAGGGAAAATCACTAAAATCAAAAAAATGGTGAAATTTTGGATCCAGGTCGAATAATTCAGGAAAACTTGATTCGAATAGCTACTGGAAGTTTACCAGTCACAATGCATCGAGAATTGGCTTCGTCAAAATCTGACGAATTTTTATAGATTTCTGAAGGCATTATACTAGGAAAAATCACTAAAATCAAAAAAATTGTGAAATTTTGGATCCAGGTCGAATAATTTAGGAAAACTTGATTCGAAAAGCTACTGGAAGCTTACCAGTAACAATGCATCGAGAATTGGCTTCGTCGGAATCTGAAGAATTTTTATGGATTTCTGAAGGCATTATACTAGGAAAAATCACTAAAATTAAAAAAATGGTGAAATTTTGGATCCAGGTCGAATAATTCAGGAAAACTTGATTCGAATAGCTACTGGAAGCTTACCAGTCACAATGCATCGAGAATTCGCTTCGTCAAAATCTGACGAATTTTTACGGATTTCTGCAGGCATTATACTAGGGAAAATCACAAAAATCGAAAAATCGTAAAAAGTGGTAAAATTTTGGATACGGGTCCAATAATTTAGTAAAACTGGATTGGAAGAGCTAATGCAAGCTTACCAGTCACAATGCATTGAGAATTCACTTCGTCGGAATCTGACGAATTTTTATGGATTTCTGAAGGCATTATACTAGGGAAAATCACTAAAATCAAAAAAATGGTCAAATTTTGGATACAGGTCGAATAATTCAGGAAAACTTGATTTGAATAGCTACTGGAAGCTTACCAGTCACAATGCATCGAGAATTGGCTTCGTCAAAATCTGAAGAATTTTTATGGATTTCTGAAGGCATTATACTAGGGAAAATCACTAAAATCAAAAAAATGGTAAAATTTTGGATCCAGGTCAAATAATTCAGGAAAACTTGATTCGAATAGCTACTGGAAGCTTACCAGTCACAATGCATCGAGAATTGGTTTCGTCAAAATCTGACGAATTTTTATGGATTTCTGCAGGCATTATACTAGGGAAAATCACAAAAATCGAAAAATAGTAAAAAACTGTGAAATTTTTTATCCGGGTCCAATAAATCAGGAAAATTTGATTAGAATAGCTACAGAAAACTTGCCAGTCACAATGCATCAAGAATTGGCTTCGTCGAAATCTGACGAATTTTTATGGATTTCTGAAAGCATTATACTAGAAAAAATAACCAAAATTTAAAAATCGTAAAAAGTGGTAAAATTTTGGATCCGGGTCCAATAATTTAGTGAAACTGGATTGGAAGAGCTACTGGAAGCTTACCAGTCACAATGCATCGAGAATTTGCTTCGTCGGAATCTAACGAATTTTTATGGATTTCTGAAGGCATTATACTAGGGAAAATCACTAAAATCAAAAAAATGGTGAAATTTTGGATCCAGGTCGAATAATTCAGGAAAACTTAATTCGAATAGCTACTGGAAGCTTACCAGTCACAATGCATCGAGAATTGGCTTCGTCGGAATCTGAAGAATTTTTATGTATTTCTGAAGGCATTATACTAGGGAAAATCACTAAAATCAAAAAAATGGTGAACTTTTGGATCCAGGTCGAATAATTCAGGAAAACTTGATTCGAATAGCTACAGAAAACTTACCAGTCACAATGCATCGAGAATTGGATTCGTCGAAATCTGACGAATTTTTTTGGATTTCTGAAGGCATTATAATAGGGAAAATAACAAAAATCGAAAAATAGTAAAAAGCGGTGAAATTTTTGATCCGGGTCCAATAAATCAGGAAAATTTGATTGGAATAGCTGCAGAAAACTTACCAGTCACAATGCATCAAGAATTGGCTTCGTCGAAATGTGACGAATTTTTATGGATTTCTGAAAGCATTATACTAGGAAAAATAACTAAAATCTAAAAATCGTAAAAAGTGGTAAAATTTTGGATCCGGGTCCAATAATTTAGTAAAACTGAATTGGAATAACTACTGGAAGCTTACCAGTCACAATGCATAGAGAATTTGCTTCGTCGGAATCTAAGGAATTTTTATGGATTTCTGAAGGCATTATACTAGGGAAAATCACTAAAATAAAAAAAAATGGTGAAATTTTGGATCCAGGTCGAATAATTCAGGAAAACTTGATTCGAATAGCTACTGGAAGCTTACCAGTCACAATAAATCGAGAATTGGCTTCGTCGGAATCTGAAAAATTTTTATTGATTTCTGAAAGCATTATACTAGGGAAAATTACTAAAATCAAAAAAATGGTGAAATTTTGGATCCAGGTCGAATAATTCAGGAAAACTTTATTGGAATAGCTACATAAAACTTACCAGTCACAATGCATCGAGAATTGGCTTCGTCGGAATCTGAATAATTTTTTGGATTTCTGAAGGCATTATACTGGGGAAAATCACCAAAATCGAAAAGTCGTAAAAAGTGGTGAAATTTTGGATCCGGGTCGAATAATTCAAGAAAACTTGATTGGAATATCTACTGGAAGCTTACCAGTCACAATGCATCGAGAATTGGTTTCGTCGAAATCTGACGAATTTTTATGGATTTTTGAAGGCATTATTCTAGGAAAAATTACCAAAATCGAAAAATCGTAAAAAGTGGTAAAATTTTTTATCCGGGTCCAATAATTCAGAAAAACATGATTGGAAAATATACTGGAATATTATCAGTCACAATACAACGAGAATTGGTTTCGTCGGAATCTGACGAATTTTTATGGATTTCTGAAGGCATTATACTAGGGAAAATTACCAAAATCGAAAAAGTGGTGAAATTTTTGATCTGGATCCAATAGTTAAGAAAAACTTGATTGGAATAGCTACTGGAAGCTCACCAGTCACAATGCATCAAGAATTATTTTAGTCGGAATCTGACGAATTTTTATGGATTTCTGCAGGCATTATACTGGGTAAAATCACAAAAATCGAAAAATCATAAAAAGTGGTAAAATTTTGGATCCGAGTCCAATAATTCAAGAAAACTTGATTGGAATAGCTACTGAAAACTTACGAGTCACAATGCATCGAGAATTGGCTTCGTCTGAATCTAACGAATTTTTATGGATTTCTGAACGCATTATACTAGGAAAAATCACAAAAATCGAAAAAGTGATGAAATTTTGAATCCGGGTCCAATAATTCAGGAAAACTTGATTGGAATAGCTACTGGAAGCTTACCAGTCACAATACATCGAGAATTGGAGTCGTCGAAATCTGACGAATTTTTATGGATTTCTGAAGACATTATAATAGGAAAAATCACTGAAATCGAAAAAGTGGTAAAATTTTTGATTCGGCTCTAATAATTCAGGAAAACTTGATTAGAATAGCTACTGGAATCTTACCAGTCACAATGCAACGAGAATTGGCTTCGTCCAAATCTGACGAATTTTTATAGATTTCTGAAAGCATTATACTAGGAAAAATAACCAAAATCGAAAAATCGTAAAAAGTGGTAAAATTTTGGATCCGGGTCCAATAATTTAGTAAAACTGAATTGGAATAGCTACTGGAAGCTTACCAGTCACAATGCATCGAGAATTTTCTTCGTCGGAATCTAAGGAATTTTTATGGATTTCTGAAGGCATTATACTAGGAAAAATCACAAAAATCGAAAAATCGTAAAAAGTGGTGAAATTTTTTATTCGGGTCCAATAATTCAGGAAAACTTGATTAGAATAGCTACTGGAAACTTGCAAGTCACAATGTATTAAGAATTGGTTTCGACGGAATCTGACGAATTTTTAACGATTTCTGAAGGCATTATATTAGGAAAAATCAACAAAATCGAAAAATCGTAAAAAGTGGTGAAATTTGGATATGGGTCCAATAATTCATTAAAACGTAATTGGAATAGCTACTGTAAGCTTACCGGTCACAATGCATCGAGAATTGGTTTTGTCAAAATCTGACAAATTTTTATGGATTTCTGCAGGCATTATACTAGGGAAAATCACAAAAATCGAAAAATCGTAAAAAGCGGTCAAATTTTTGATCCGGGTCCAATAAATCAGGAAAATTTGATTGGAATAGCTACAGAAAACTTACCAGTCACAATACATCAAGAATTGGCTTCGTCGAAATCTGACAAATTTTTATGGATTTCTGAAAGCATTATACAAGGAAAAATAACCAAAATCGAAAAATCGTAAAAAGTGGTAAAATTTTGGATCCGGGTCCAATAATTTAGTAAAACTGGATTGGAAGAGCTACTGGAAGCTTACCAGTCACAATGCATCGAGAATTTGTTTCGTCGGAATCTGACGAATTTTTATGGATTTCTGAAGGCATTATACTAGGGAAAATGACTAAAATCAAAAAAATGGTGAAATTTTGGATCCAGGTCGAATAATTCAGGAAAACTTGATTCGAATAGCCACTGGAATCACCAAAATCGAAAAATCGTAAAAAGTGGTGAAATTTTGGATCCGGGTCGAATATTTAAAGAAAACTTGATTGGAATATCTACTGGAAGCTTACAAGTTACAATGCATCGAGAATTGGCTTCGTCGAAATCTGACGACTTTTTATGGATTTTTGAAGGCATTATTCTAGGAAAAATCACCAAAATCGAAAAATCGTAAAAAGTGGTGAAATTTTTGATCCGGGTCTAATAATTCAGAAAAACATGATTGGAAAATATACTGGAATATTATCAGTCACAATACAATGAGAATTGGCTTTGTCGGAATCTGACGAATTTTTATGGATTTCTGAAAGCATTATACTAGAGAAAATCACCAAAATCGAAAAAGTGGTGAAATTTTGGATCTGGATCCAATAATTAAGAAAAACTTGATTGGAATAGCTACTGGAAGCTTACCAGTCACAGTGCATCGAGAATTGGCTTCGTCGGAATCTGACGAACTTTTAAGGATTTCTGAAGGCATTGTACTAGGAAAAATCACCAAAATTGAAAAATCGTAAAAAGTGGTGAAATTCTTGATCCGGATCCAATAATTCAGGAAAACTTGATTCGTATGGCTACTGGAAGCTTACCAGTCGCAATACATCGAGAATTGGCATCGTCGAAATCTTACGAATTTTTATGGATTTCTGAAGGCATTATACTAGTAAAAATCACCAAAATCGAAAAAGTAGTGAAATTTTGGATCCGGGTCCAATAATTCAGAAAAACTTAATTGGAATAGCTACTGGAAGCTTAGCAGTCAAAATGCATCGAGAATTAGTTTCGTCGAAATCTAATGAATTTTTATGGATTTCTGCAGGCATTATAGTAGGGAAAATCATAAAAATCGAAATATCGTAAAAAGATGTGAAATTTTGGATCCGGGTCAAATAATTCAGGAAAACATGTTTAAAATAGCTACAGGAAGCTTACCAGTTACAATGCATCGAGAATTGGCTTCGTCGGAATCTGATGAATTTTTAAGGATTTCTGAAGGCATTATACTAGGGAAAATCACCAAAATCGAAAAATCGTAAAATGTGCTGAAATTTTGGATCCGGGTCCAATAATTAAGGAAAATTTGATTGGAATAGGTATTGGAAGCTTACCAGTCACAATGCATCGAGAATTGGTTTCATCGGAATCTGACGAATTTTTATGGATTTCTAAAGGCATTATACTACGAAAAATCACCAAAATCGAAAAAGTGGAGAAATTTTTGATCCGGTTCCAATAATTCAAAAAAACTTGATTAGAATAGCTATTGTAAGCTTACCAGTCACAATATATCGAGAATTGGTTTCGTAGAAATCTGACGAATTTTTATGGATTTCTGAAGGCATTATACTAGGGAAAATCACTAAAATCGAAAATGTGGTGAAATTTTTGATCCGGATCCAATAATTAAGGAAAACTTGTTTGGAATAGTTACTGGAAGCTTAACAGTCACAATGCATCGAGAATTGATTTTGTCAGAATCTGACGAATTTTTATGGATTTCTGAAGGTATTATAAAAGGGAAAATAACTAAAATTGAAAAAGTTGTGAAATTTTTGATCCGGATCCAGTAATTAAGGAAAACTTGATTGGACTAGCAAATGCAAGCTTACCAGTCACAATACATCGAGAATTTGTTTCGTCGAAATCTGACGAATTTTTATGAATTTCTGAAGGCATTATACTAAGGAAAATCGCCAAAATCGAAAAATCGTAAAAAGTGGTGAAATTTTTAATTCGGGTCCAATAATTCAGGAAAACATGATTGGAATATCTCCTGGAAGCTTACCAGTCACAATGCATTGAGAATTGGTTTTGTCGGAATCTGATAAATTTTTATGGATTTTTGAAGGCATTATACTAGGGAAAATCACCAAAATCGAAAAATTGGTGAAATTTTGAATCAGGGTCAAATAATTCAGTAAAACTTGATTGGAATAGCTACTGGAAGCTTATCAGTCACAATGCATCGAGAATTGATATCGTCGAAATCTGACGAATTTTTATACATTTCTGATGGCATTATAGTAGGGAGAATCTCCAAAATCGAAAAATCGTAAAAAGTGGTAAAATTTTTGATCCGGGTCCAATAATTCAGTAAAACTTGATTGGAATAGGTACTAGAATCTTACTAGTCACAATGCATCGAGAATTGGTTTCGTCGGAATCTGACGAATTTTTATGGATTTCTGAAGGGCATTATACTAGAAAAAATCACTAAAATCGAAAAATCATAAAAAGTGGTGAAATTTTTGATCCAGATCTAATAATTCAGGAAAATTTGTTTGGAATAGCTACTGGAAGCTTGCCAGTCACAATACATTTAGAATTGGTTTCGACGGAATCTGACGAATTTTTATGGATCTCTAAAGGCATTATAGTAGGAAAAATCGTAAAATCATAAAAAGGTGTGAAATTTTTGATCCGGGTCCAATAATTCAGGAAAACTTGATTGGAATAGCTACTGAAAGCTTACCAGTCATAATACATTTAGAATTGGATTCGTCGGAATCTGACGAATTTTTATGGATCTCTGAATGCATTATACTTGGAAAAATTGCAAAATCGTAAAAAGTGGTGAAATTTTTGATCCGTGTCAAATAATTCAGGAAAACTTGATACGAATAGCTACTGGAAGCTTACAAGTCACAATACATTTAAAATTGGCTTCGTCGGAATCTGACGAATTTTTATGGATCTTTGAAGGCATTATACTATGAAAAA
Organism: Excoecaria cochinchinensis; assembly: GCA_947683425.1. Classification (NCBI taxonomy): domain Eukaryota; kingdom Viridiplantae; phylum Streptophyta; class Magnoliopsida; order Malpighiales; family Euphorbiaceae; genus Excoecaria; species Excoecaria cochinchinensis. The sequence continues at coordinate 794,417 of CANTUQ010000100.1, forward strand.
TCGCAAAATCGAAAAAAGTGGTAAAATTTTTAATACGGGTCCAATAATTCAGGAAAACTTGTTTGGAATAGCTACTGGAAGATTACGAGTCACAATGCATCGAGAATTGGCTTCATCGAAATCTGACGAATTTTTATGGATTTCTTAAGGGATTATATTAGGGAAAATCATAAAAATCGAAAAAGTGGTGAAATTTTGGATCCGGGTTCAATAATTGTGGAAAACTTGATTGGAATAGCTACTGGAAGCTTACTAGTCACAATGCATGGAGAATTGAATTCGTCGGAATCTGACGAATTTTTATGGATTTCTGAAGGCATTATATTATGAAAAATCACCAAAATCAAAAAAGTGGTGAAATTTTGGATCCGAATCCAATAATTTAGGAAAACTTAATTGGAATAGCTACTGGAAGCTTACCAGTCACAATACATTGAGAATTAGCTTCGTTGAAATGTGACGAATTTTTATGGATCTCTAAAGGCATTATACTAGGAAAAATCGCAAAATCGTAAAAAGTGGTGAAATTGTTGATACGAGTCCAATATTTCATGAAAACTTGATTGGAATAGCTACTGAAAGCTTACCGGTCACAATGCATCGAGAATTCGCTTCGTCGGAATCTGACAAATTTTTATGGATTTTTGTAGGCATTATTTTTGGGAAAATCACAAAAATCGAATAAATGGTGAAATTTAGGATCCTGGTACAATAATTCAGGAAAACTTAATTGGAATAGCTACTGTAAGCTTACCCGTCATAATGAATCGAGAATTGGGTTCGTCAAAATCTGACGATTTTTTATTGATTACTGAAGGCATTATACTAGGGAAAATCACCAAAATCGAAAAAGTGGTGAAATTTTGGATCCGGGTCCAATAATTCAGGAAAACTTGATTGGAATAGCTACTGAAAACTTACCAGTCACAATACATTGAGAATTGGTTTTGTCGGAATCTGACAAATTTTTATGAATTTCTGAAGGCTTTATATGAGGAAAAATCACCAAAATCGAAAAAGTGGTGAAATTTTGGATACGGGTCCAATATTTCAGAAAAACTTGATTGGAATAGCTACTGAAATCTTACCAGTCACAATGCATCGAGAATGGGCTCCGTCGAAATCTGACAAATTTTTATAGATTTCTGAAGGCATTATATTAGGGAAAATCACAAAAATCAAAAAGTGGTGAAATTTTGAATCCGGGTCCAATAATTTAGAAAAGCTTGATTTGAATAGCTACTGGAATCTTACCAGTCATAATGCATCGAGAATTGGCTTCGACAGAATCAGACAAATTATTATAGATTTCTGAAGGCATTATATTAGGAAAAATCAACAAAATCGAAAAAGTTGTGAAATTTTGGATCCGGGTCAATTATTTCAGAAAAACTTGATTGGAATAGCTACTGGAATCTTACCAGTCACAATGCATCGAGAATTGGCTTCGTCGAAATCTGACAAATTTTTATAGATTTCTGAAGGCATTATATTAGGGAAAATCACAAAAATCAAAAATTGGTGAAATTTTGGTACCGGGTCCAATAAATCAGGAAAACTTGATTGGAATAGCTACTGGAAACTTACCAGTCACAATGCATTGAGAATTGGCTTCGTCGGAATCAGACAAATTTTTATGGATTTCTGAAGGAATTATACTAGAAAAAATCACAAAAATCGTAAAAAGAGGTGAAATTTTGGATCATGTCCAATAATTAAGGAAAACTTGATTGCAATATCTACTGGAAGCTTACCAGTCATAATGCATCGAGAATTTGCTTCGTCGTAATCTGATGAATTATTATGAATTTCTGAAGGTATAATACTAGGGAAAATCACCAAAATCGAAAAAGTGGAGAAATTTAGGATCCTGGTCCAATAATTCAAGAAAATATAATTGGAATAGCTACTGAAAGCTTACCAGTCACAATAAATCGAGAATTGGGTTCGTCGAAATCTGACGAATATTTATGGATTTCTGAAGGAATTAAACTAGGACAAATCACAAAAATCGAAAAAGTGGTGAAATTTTGGATCCGGGTCCAATAATTCAGGAAAACTTGTTTGGAATAGCGACAGGAAGCTTACCATTCACAATACATCAAGAATTGGCATTGTCAGAATCTAATGAATTTTTATTGATTTCTGAAAGCATTATACTAGGGAAAATCACTAAAATCGAAAAAGTGGTGAAATTTTGGATCCGTGTCCAATAATTCAGGAAAAGCTGATTGGATAGCAACTGGAAGCTTACCAGTCAAAATGCATCGAGAGTTGGCTTCGTCGGAATCTGACGAATTATTATAGATTTCTGAAGGCATTATACTAGGAAAAATTACAAAAATCGAAAAAGTAGTGAAATTTTGGATCCGGGTCCAATAATTCAGGAAAACTTGATTGTAATACCTACTGGAAGCTTACCAGTCACAATGCATCGAGAATTGGCTTCGTCGAAATCTGACGAATTTTTATGGATTTCTGAAGGCATTATACTAGGGAAAATCACCAAAATCGAAAAATCGTAAAAAGTGATGAAATTTTGGATTCAGAATCAATAATTCAGGAAAATTTGATTGGAATAGCGACTGGAAACTTACCAATCACAATAGATCGAGAACTGGCATCGTCGGAATCTAACGAATTTTTATTGATTTCTAAAAGCATTATACTAGGGAAAATCATTAAAATCTAAAAAGTGGTGAAATTTTGAATCCAGTTCCAATAATTCAGGAAAACTTGATTGGAATAGCTTCTGGAAGCTTACCAGTCAAAATACATCGAGAATTGGTTTCGTCGAAATCTGACGAATTTTTATGGATTTCAGAAGGCATTATATTATGGAAAATCACTAAAATCGAAAAAATGGTGATGTTTGAAAACTTGATTGCAATATCTACTGGAAGCTTACCAGTCAAAATACATCGAGAATTGATTCCGTCGAAATCTGACGAATTTTGATGGATTTCAGAAGGCATTATATTATGGAAAATCACTAAAATCGAAAAAATGGTGAAGTTTTGGATCCGGGTCGAATAATTCAGGAAAACTTGATTGCAATATCTACTAGAAGCTTACCAGTCATAATGCATTGAGAATTTGCTTCTTCGGAATCTGACGAATTTTTATGTATTTCTGAAGGCATTATACTAGGAAAAATCACCAAAATCGAAAAATCGTAAATAGTGGTGAAATTTTTGATCCGGGTCCAATAATTCAGGAAAACTTGATTGGAATATCTTCTGTAAGCTTACCAGTCACAATGAATCGAGAATTGGTTTCGTCGGAATCTGATGAATTTTTATGGATATCTGATGGCATTAAACTAGGGAAAATCAAGAAAATCGAAAAATTGGTGAAATTTTGGATCCGGTTCCAATAGTTAAGTAAAACTTGATTGGAATAGATACTGGAAGCTTACCAGTCACAATGCATCGAGAATTGGCATTGTCAAAATCTGACGAATTTTTATACATTTCTGATAGCATTATACTAGGGAAAATCTCCAAAATCGAAAAATCGTAAAAAGTGGTAAAATTTTTAATCCGGGTGCAATAATTAAGTAAAAATTGATTGGAATAGGTACTGGAATCTTACCAGTCACAATGCATCGAGAATTGGATTCGTCGGAATCTGACGAATTTTTATAGATTTCTGAAGGCATTATACTTGGAAAAATCACTAAAATCGAAAAATCGTAAAAAGGGATAAAATTTTAGATCCGGGTCTAATAATTCAGGAAAACATGATTGGAATAGCTACTGGAAGCTTACCAGTCACAATACATTTAGAATTGGCTTCGTTGGAATCTGAAGAATTTTTATGGATCTCTAAACGCATTATACTAGGAAAAATCGTAAAAATCGTAAAAAGTCGTGAAATTTTTGATCCGGGTCCAATAATTCAGGAAAAGTTGATTGGAATAGCTACTGGAAGCTTACCAGTCACAATGCATCGAGAATTTGCTTTGTCTGAATTTGATGAATTATTATGAATTTCTGAAGGTATAATACTAGGGAAAATCACCAAAATCGAAAAAGTGGAGAAATTTAGGATCCTGGTCCAATAATTCAAGAAAATATAATTGGAATAACTACTCGAAACTTACCAGTCACAATAAATCGAATATTGGGTTCGTCCAAATCTGACGAATTTTTATGGATTTCTGAAGGCTTTATACAAGGAAAAATTACCAAAATCGAAAAAGTGGTGAAATTTTGGATCCGGGTCCAATAATTCAGGAAAATTTGATTGGAATAGCTACTGGAAGCTTACCAGTCACAATGCATTGAGAATTGTATTCGTCGAAATCTGACGAATTTTTATGGATTTCTGAAGGCATTAAACTAGGGAAAATCACCTAAATCGAAAAATCGTAAAAAGTGATGCAATTTTAGATCCGGGTCCAATAATTCAGAAAAACTTGATTGGAATATCTACTGGAAGCTTACCAGTCACAATGCATCGAGAATTGGCTTCGTCGGAATCTGAAAATTTTTTATGGATTTCTGAAGGCATTATACTAGGAAAAATCACCAAAATCGAAAAATTGTAAAAAGTGGTGATATTTTGGATCCGGATCCAATAATTCAGAAAAACTTGATTGGAATATCTACGGGAAGCTTACCAGTCGCAATGCATCGAGAATTGGCTTAGTCATAATCTGACGAATTTTTATGAATTTCTGAAAGCATTATACTAGGAAAAATCAAAAAATCGTAAAAAGTGGTGAAATTTTGGACCCGGGTCCAATAATTCAGGAAAACTTGATTGGAATATCTACTGGAAGCTTACCAGTCACAATGCATCGAGAATTGGCTTCGTCGAAATCTGAAGAATTTTTATGGATTTCTGAAGGCATTATACTATGAAAAATCACAAAAATAAAAAAATCGTAAAAAGTGGTGAAATTTTGGATCCGGATCCAATAATTAAGGAAAACTTGATTAGAATATCTGCTGGAAGCTTACCAGTCACAATGCATCGAGAATTGTCTTCGTCGAAATCTGAATAATTTTTATGGATTTCTGAAGGCATTATACTAGGGAAAATCACCAAAATAAAAAAAATCGTAAAAAGTGGTGAAATTTTGGATCCGGGTCCAATAATTCAGGAAACCTTGATTGCAATATCTACTGGAAGCTTACCAGTCACAATGCATCGAGAATTGGCTTCGTCGAAATCTGACGATTTTTTATGGATTTCTGAAGGCATTATACTAGGGAAAATCACCAAAATCGAAAAAGTGGTGAAATTTTGGATCCGGGTGCAATAATTCAGGAAAACTTGATTGGAATAGCTACTGGCAGCTTACCAGTCAAAATGCATCGAGAATTGGCTTCGTCAAAATCTGACGAATTTTTATGGATTTCTTAAGGCTTTATACTAGGGAAAATCACCAAAATCGATTAATTGTAAAAAGTGGTGAAATTTTGGATCCGGATCCAATAATTCAGGAAAAATTGATTGGAATATCTACTGGAAGTTTACCAGTCACAATGCATCGAGAATTTGTTTCTTCGAAATCTAACGAATTTTTATGAATTTCTGAAGGCATTATACTAGGGAAAAAAACCAAAATCAAAAAATTATAAAAAGTGTTGAAATTTTGGATCGGGATCCAATAATTTAGGAAAACTTGATTGGAATAGCTACTGGAAGCTTACCAGTCACAATGCATCGAGAATTGGCTACGTTGAAATCTGACGAATTTTTATGGATTTCTGAAGGCATTATAATAAGGAAAATCAAAAAAATCGAAAAATCATAAAAAGCGGTTGAATTTTGGATCCGTGTCCAATAATTCAGGAAAACTTGATTGGAATAACTACTGGATGCTTACCAGTCACAATGTATCGGGAATTGGTTTCGTCGGAATCTGACGAATTTTTATGGATTTCTAAAGGCTTTATACAAGGGAAAATCACCAAAATCGAAAAAGTGGTGAAATTTTGGATCCGGGTCCAATAATTCAGGAAAACCTGATTGGAATAGCTACTGAAAGCTTACCAGTCACAATGCATCGAGAATTGGCTTATTCGAAATCTGACGAATTTTTATGGATTTATGAAGGGATTATACTAGTGAAAGTCACCAAAATCAAAAAAGTTGTGAAATTTTTGATCTGGGTCCAATAATTCAGGAAAACTCTATTGGAATAGCTAGTGGATTCTTACCAGTCACAATGTATCGAGATTTGGTTTCGTCGGAATCTGAAGAATTTTTATCGATTTCTGAATGAATTATAATAGGAAAAATCAAAAAAATCGTAAAAAGTTGTGGAATTTTCGATCCGGGTCCAATAATTCAGGAAAACTTGATTGAAATATCTACTGGATGCTTACCAGTCACAATGTATCGAGAATTGGCTTCGTCGGAATCTGACGAATTTTTATGGATTTCTGAAGGCATTATACTAGGAAAAATCACCAAAATCGAAAAATTGTAAAATGTGATGAAATTTTGGATCCGGGTCCAATAATTAAGGAAAATTTGATTGGAATAGGTACTGGAAGCTTACCAGTCACAATGCATCGAGAATTGATTTCGTCGGAATCTGACGAATTTTTATGGATTTCTGAAAGCATTATAATCACCAAAATCGAAAAAACGTAAAAAGTGTTGAAATTATTGATCCGGGTCCAATAATTCAGGAAAACTTGATTGGAATATCTACTGTAAGCTTACCAGTCACAATGCATCTAGAATTGGCTTCGTTGTAATCTAACGAATTTTTATGAATTTCTGAAGGCATTATACTAGGGAAAAAAACCAAAATCGAAAAATTATAAAAAGTGTTGAAATTTTGGATTGAAATCCAATAATTCAGAAAAACTTGATTGGAATAGCTACTGAAAGCTTTCCAGTCACAATGCATCGAGAATTGGCTTCGTCGGAATCTGACGAATTTTTATGTATTTCTGAAGGCATTATACTGGGGAAAATCACCAAAATCGAAAAAGTAATAAAATTTTGGATCCGGGTACAATAATTCAGGAAAACTTGATTGGAATAGCTACTGGAAGCTTACCAGTCACAATGCATCGAGAATTGGCTTCGTCGGAATCTGATAAATTTTTATATATTTCCGAATGCATTATAATAGGGAAAATCACCAAAATTGAAAAAGAGGTGAAATTTAGGATCCGGGTCCAATAATTCAGGAAAACTTGATTGGAATATCTACGGGAAACTTACCAGTCACAATGCATCGAGAATTGACTTCGTCGAAATCTGACAAATTTTTATGGATTTCTGCAGGCATTATACTAGGGAAAATCACAAAAATCGAAAAATCGTAAAAAGTGGTGAAATTTTTTATCCGGGTCTAATAATTTAGGAAAACTTGATTGAAATAGCTATAGGAAGAATACCAGTCAAAATGCATCGAGAATTTGCTTTGTCGGAATCTGACGAATTATTATGGATTTGTGAAGGCATTATACTACGGAAAATTACCAAAATCGAAAAAGTGCTGAATTTTTGGATCCGGATCCAATAATTCAGGAAAACTTAATTGGAATAGCTACTGGAAGCTTACCAGTCACAATGCATCGAGAATTGACTTCGTCGAAATCTGACGAATTTTTATGGATTTCTACAGGCTTTATACTAGGGAAAATCACAAAAATAGAAAAATCGAAAAAAGTGGTGATATTCTGGATCCGGGTCCAATAATTCAGGAAAATATGATTGGAATAGCTATTGGAAACTTACCAGTCACAATGAATCGAGAATTGGCTTCATCCGAATCTGACGAATTTTTAAGGATTCCTGAAGGCAGTATACTAGGAAAAAAAACCAAAATCGAAAAATCGTAAAAAGTGGTGAAATTTTTGATGCGGGTCCAATAATTCAGGAAAACATGATTGGAATAGCTACTGGAAACTTATCAGTCACAATACATCGAGAATTTTCATCGTCGGAATCCGACGAATTTTTATTTATTTCTGAAGGCATTATACTAGGGAAAATCACTAAAATCGAAAAAGTGGTGAAATTTTGGATCCGTGTCAAATAATTCAGGAAAAGTTGATTGGAATAGCTACTGGAAGCTTACCAGTCAAAATGCATCGAGAATTGGTTTCGTCGGAATATGATGAATTGTTATGGATTTCTGAAGGCATTATACTAGGAAAAATTACCAAAATCGAAAAAGTGGTGAATTTTTTGAACCGGGTCGAATAATTCAGGAAAACTTGATTGTAATAACTACTGGAAGCCTACTAGTCACAATGCATCGAGAATTGTCTTTGTCGAAATCTGACGACTTTTTATGTATTTCTGCAGGCATTATACTAGAAAAAATCACAATAATACAAAAATCGTAAAAAGTGGTGAAATATTGGATCCGGGTCCAATAATTCAGGAAAACTTGATTGGAATAGCTACTAGAAGCTTACCAGTCACAATGCATTGAGAATTGGCATCTTCGGAATCTGATGAATTTTTATGGATTTCTGAAGGCATTATGCTAGGGAAAATCACCAAAATCGAAAAAAATGGTAAAATTTTGGATCCGGGTCCAGTAATTCAGGAAAAATTGATTGGAATAGCTACTAGAAACTTACCAGTCACAATGCATCAAGAATTGGCTTCTTCGGAATCTGACGAAATTTTATGGATTTCTGAATGCATTATGCTAGGGAAAATCACCAAAATTGAAAAATCGAAAAAAGTGATCAAATTTTGGATCCAGGTCCTATATTTTAGGAAAACTAAATTGGAATATCTACGGGAAGCTTACCAGTAAAAATGCATCGAGAATTGGCTTCGTCGGAATCTGACGAATTTTTATGGATTTCTGAAAACATTTTACAAGGTAAAATCACCAAAATCGAAAAAGTGGTGAATTTTTAGATCCAGGTCCAATAATTCAGGAAAATTTGATTTGAATAGTTACTGGAAGCTTACCTGTCACAATGCATCGAGAATTAGCTTCGTCGAAATCTGACAAATTTTTATGGATTTCTGCAGGCATTATAATAGGGAAAATCACAAAAATCGAAAAATCATAAAAAGTGGTGAAATTTTTGATCCGGGTCCAATAATTGAGAAAAACTTGATTGCAATAGCTACAGGAAGAATACTAGTAAAAATGCATCGAGAATTTGCTTTGTCAGAATCTGACGAATTATTATGGATTTGTGAAGGCATTATACTAGGAAAAATTACCAAAATCGAAAAAGTGGTGAATTTTTGGATCCGGGTCCAATAATTCAGGAAAACTTAATTGGAATAGCTACTTGAAGCTTACTAGTCACAATGCATCGAGAATTGGCTTCGTCGAAATATGATGAATTTTTATGGATTTCTGAAGGCACTATACTAAGGAAAATCACCAAAATCGAAAAAGTGTTGAAATTTTTGAAATAATTCAGGAAAACTTTATTGGAATAGCTACTGAAAGCTTACCAGTCACAATGCATCGAGAATTGGCTTCGTCGAAATATGACGAATTTTTATGGATTTCTGAAGGCACTATACTAGGGAAAATCATCAAAATCGAAAAAGTGGTGAAATTTTGGATCCGGGTCCAATAATTCAGGAAAACTTTATTGGAATAGCTACTGGAAGCTTACCAGTGACAATGCAGCGAGAATTGGCTTCGTCGGAATCTGATAAATTTTTATGGATTTCTGAAGTCATTATACTAGGAAAAATTATCAAAATTGAAAAAGTGGTGAATTTTTTTATCCGGGTCCAATAATTCAGGAAAACTTTATTAGAATAACTACTGGAAGCCTACTAGTCACAATGCATCGAGAATTGTCTTTGTCGGAATCTGACGACTTTTTATGTATTTCTGCAGGCATTATACTAGAAAAAATCACAATAATAGAAAAATCATAAAAAGTGATGAAATATTGGATCCGGGTCCAATAATTCAGGAAAACTTGTTTGGAATAGCTACTAGAAGCTTACCAGTCACAATGCATTGAGAATTGGCTTCTTCGGAATCTGACGAATTTTTATGGATTTCTTGAGGCATTATGCTAGGGAAAATCACCAAAATCGAAAAAAAGGGTAAAATTTTGGATCCGGGTCCAGTAATTCAGGAAATATTGATTGGAATAGCTATTGGAAGCTTACCAGTCACAATGCATCGTGAATTGGCTTCTTCGAAATCTGACGAAATTTTAGCGATTTCTGAAGGCATTATGCTAGGGAAAATCATCAAAATCGAAAAATCGAAAAAAGTGGTCAAATTTTGGATTCGGGACCAATATTTCAGGAAAACTTGATTGGAATATCAAGGGGAAGCTTACCAGACAAAATGCATCGAGAATTGACTTCGTCGGAATCTGACGAATTTTTATGGATTTCTGAAGGCATTTTACAAGGTAAAATCACCAAAATCGAAAAAGTGGTGAATTTTTAGATCCGGGTCCAATAATTCAGGAAAACTTGATTGGAATAGTTATTGGAAGCTTACCTGTCACAATGAATCGAGAATTAGCTTCGTCGAAATCTGACAAATTTTTATAGATTTCTGCAGGCATTATACTAGGGAAAATCACAAAAATCGAAAAATCGTAAAAAGGGGTGAAATTTATGATCCGGGCACAATAATTCAGTAAAATTTGATTGGAATAGCTACTGGAAGCTTACCAGTCAAAATGCATTGAGAATTTGCTTCGTCGTAATCTGACGAATTTTTATGGATTTCTGAAGGCATTATACTAGGGAAAATTACCAAAATAGAAAAAGTGGTGAATTTTTATATCCGGGTCCAATAATTTAGGAAAAATTGATTGTAATATCTACGGGAAGCTTACCACTCACAATGCATCGAGAATTGACTTCGTCGAAATCTGACGAATTTTTATAGATTTCAGAAGGCATTATACTAGGAAAAATCACCAAATCGAAAAAGTGGTGAAATTTTGGTTGCAGGTCCAATAATTCAGGAATACTTATTTGCAATAGCTATTGGAAGCTTACCAGACACAATGCATCGAGAATTGGTTTCGTCGGAATCTGACGAATTTTTATGGATTTCTGAAGGCATTAAACTAGCGAAAATCACCAAAATTAAAAAAGTGGTGAAATTTTTGATCCGGCTCCAACAATTCAGGAAAACATGTTTGGAATAGCTACTGGAAGCTTACAAGTCACAATGCATCGAGAATTGGCTTCGTCGAAATCTTACAAATTTTTATGGATTTCTTCAGGCATTATACAAGGAAAAATCACAAAAATCGAAAAATCGTAAAAAGAGGTGACATTTTTTATCCGGGTCCAATATTTCAGGAAAACTTGATTGGAATAGCTACTGGAAACTTACCAGTCAAAATGTATCGAGAATTTGCTTCGTCGTAATCTGACGAATTATTATGGATTTCTGAAGGCATTATACTAGGAAAAATTACAAAAATAGAAAAAGTGGTGAATTTTTAGATCCGGGTCCAGTAATTCAGTAAAACTGGATTGTAATAGCTACTGGAAGCTTACCAGTCACAATGCATCGCGAATTGGCTTCGTCGGAATCTGATAAATTTTTATGGATTTCTAAAGGCATTATACTAGGGAAAATCACCAAAATCAAAAAAGTGGTGAAAGTTTTGATCCGGGTCCAATAATTCAGGAATACTTATTTGCAATAGCTACTGGAAGCTTACCAGACACAATGCATCAAGAATTGGCTTCATCGGAATCTTACGAATTTTTATGGATTTATAGAGGCATTAAATTAGCGAAAATCACCAAAATCGAAAAAGTGGTTAAATTTTTTATCCGGGTCCAATAATTTAGGAAAACATATTTGGAATAGCTACTGGAATCTTACCAGTCACAAAGAATTGAGAATTAGCCTCGTCGAAATCTGACGAATTTTTATGGATTTCTTAAGGCATTATGTTAGGGAAAATCAACAAAATCGTAAAAAGTTGTGAAATTTTTGATCCGGGTCAAATAATTCAGGAAAACATGATTGGAATAGCTACTAAAAGCTTACCAGTCACAATGCATCGAGAATTGGCTTCGTCAAAATTTGACAAATTTTTATGGATTTCTGAAGGCATTATACAGGGAAAATCAACAAAATCGAAAAAATGGTGAAATTTTTGATCCGAGTCCAATAATTCAGGAAAACTTGATTGGAATAGCTACTAGAAGCTTACCATTCATAATGTATCGAGAATTGTCTTCGCCGGAATCTAACGAATTTTTATGGATTTCTGAAGGCATTATACTAGGGAAAATTACCAAAATCGAAAAAGTGGTAAAATTTTGAATCCGGGTCCAATAATTCAGGAAAAATTGATTGGAATAGCTACTGGAAGCCTACCAGTCATAATGCATGGATTTCTTAAGTCATTATGCTAGGGAAAATCATTAAAATCGAAAAATCGAAAAAAGTGGTGAAATTTTTTATCCGGGTCCAATATTTTAGGAAAATTTGATCAGAATATCTACGGAAGCTTACCAGTCAAAATGCATCGAGAATTGGCTTCATCGGAATCTGACGAATTTTTATGGATTTTTGAAGGCATTATACTAGGGAAAATCACCAAAATTGAAAAAGTGGTGAATTTTTAGATCCGAGACCAGTAATTAAGGAAAACTTGATTAGAATAGTTACTGGAAGTTTACCAGTCACAATGCAACGACCATTAGTTTCGTCGAAATCTGACGAATTTTTATGGATTTCTGCAGGCATTATATTAGGGAAAATCACAAAAATCGAAAAATCGTAAAAAGTGGTGAAATTTTGTATCCGGGTCCAATAATTTAGGAAAAAATGATTGGAATAGCTACAGGAAGCTTACCAGTCACAATGCATCGAGAATTGACTTCGTCGAAATCTTACGAATTTTTATGGATTTCTGCAGGCATTATACTAGAGAAAATCACAAAAAATCGAAAAATTGTAAAAAGGGGTAAAATTTTGGATCCGAGTCCAATAATTCAGGAAAACTTGATTGGAATAGCTACTGGAAGCTTACCAGTCAAAATGCATCGAGAATTTGCTTCGTCGTAATCTGACGAATTATTATGGATTTTTGAAGGCATTATACTAGGGAAAATGACCAAAATAGAAAAAGTGGTGAATTTTTAGATCCGGGTCCAATAATTCAGGAAAACTTGATTGCAATAGCTACTGGAAGCTTACCAGTCATGATACATCTAGAATTGGTTTCGTCGGAATCTGACGACTTTTTATGGATTTCTGAAAGCATTATAATAGGGAAAATTCAGACACAATGCTTCGAGAATTGGCTTCATCGGATTCTGACGAATTTTTACGAATTTCTGAAGCATTAAACTAGCGAAAATCACCAAAATCGAAAAAGTGGTGAAATGATGGATCCGGGTCCAATAATTTAGGAAAATATGTTTGGAATAGCTACTGGAAGCTTACCAGTCGCATTACATCAAGAATTGGTTTCGTTGTAATCTGACGAATTTATATGGATTTCTATAGGCATAATGCTAGGGAAAATCACAAAAATCGAAAAATCGTAAAAAGTGATAAAATTTTGGATCCGAGTCCAATAATTCAGGAAAACTTGAATGGAATAGCTACTGGAATCTTACCAGTCACAATACATCGAGAATTGGCTTCTTCAGAATCTGACGAATTTTTATAGATTTCTGCAGGCATTATACTAGGAAAAATCACAAAAATCGAAAAATCGTAAAAATTGGTGAAATTTTGGATCCGGGTCCAATAATTCAGGAAAACTTGATTGGAATATCTACTGTAAGCTTACCAGTCACAATACATCGACAATTGGATTCGTCGGAATCTGACTAATTTTTATGAATTTCTGAAGGCATTATACTTGAAAAAATCACAAAAATCAAAAAAGTGGTGAAATTTTTGATCCGGTTCCAATAATTCAGGAAAACTAGATTGGAATAACTACTGGAAGCTTACCAGTCACAATGCATCGAGAATTGATTTCGTCGAAATCTGACGAATTTTTATGGATTTCTGTAGGCATTATACTAGGGAAGATCACAAAAATCGAAAAAATCGTAAAAAGTGGTGAAATTTTGGATCGGGATCCAATAATTCAGGAAAACTTGATTGGAATAGCTACTGCATGCTTACCAGTCACAATGCGTCGAGAATTGGTTTCGTCGAAATCTGATGAATTTTTTTGGATTTCTGAAGGCATTATACTTGGAAAAATCACCAAAATCGAAAAAATTGTGAAATTTTTGATCTGGGTCCAATAATTCAGGAAAATTTTATTGTAATAGCTACAGGAATCTTACCAGTCATAATGCATCAAGAATTGGTTTCGTCGGAATCTGACGAATTTTTATTGATTTCTCAAGGCATTATACTAGGGAAAATCACTAAAATAGAAAAAGTCGTGAAATTTTGGATCCGTGCCCAATAATTCAGGAAAACATGATAGGAATAGCTACTTGAAGCTTACCAGTCACAATGAATCAAGAATTTGTTTCGTCGGAATCTGACGACTTTTTATGGATTTCTGAAGGCATTATACTATGGAAAATTACCAAAATCGAAAAATCGTAAAAAGTGGTGAAATTTTGGATCCGGATCAAATAATTCAGGAAAGCTTGATTGGAATAGCTATTGTAAGCTTTCCAGTCACAATAAATCGAGAATTGACATCGTCGGAATCTGAAGAATTTTTATTGATTTCTGAAGGCATTATATTAGGAAAAATAACTAAAATCGAAAAAGTGGTGAAATTTTTGATCCGGGTCCAATAATTCAGGAAGACTAGATTGAAATAGCTACTGGAAGCTTACTAGTAACAATGCATCGAGAATTGGCTTCGTCGAAATCCGACGAATTTTTAAGGATTTCTGAAGTTATTATACTAGGAAAATACCCAAAATCGAAAAATCGTAAAAAGTGTTGAAATTTTGGATACGAGTCCAATAATTCAGGAAAATATGATTGGAATAGCTACTAGAAGCTTACCAGTCACAATTCATCGAGAATTGGCTTCGTCGGAATCTTACGAATTTTTATGGATTTTTGAAGGCATTATATTTCGGAAAATCACCAAAATCGAAAAAGTGGTGAAATTTTAGATCTAGGTCCAATAATTCAGGAAAACTTGATTGGAATAGCTACTGGAAGCCTACCAGTCACAATGAATCGAGAATTGGTTTCGTCGAAATCTGACTAATTTTAAAGGATTTCATAAGGCATTATACTAGGGAAAATAACCAAAATCGAAAAATCGTTAAAAGTGGTAAAATTTTTGATCCGGGTCCAATAATTCAGGAAAACATGATTGAAATAGCTACTGAAAGCTTACAAGTCACAATTAATCGAGAATTGGATTCGTCGAAATCTAACGAATTTTTATGGATTTCTGAAGGCATTATACTATGGAAAATCACCAAAATCGAAAAAGTGGTGAAATTTTAGATCTGGGTCCAATAATTCAGGAAAACATGATCGGAATAGCTAATGGAAGCTTACCAGTCACAATGAATCGAGAATTGGTTTCGTCGAAATCTGACGAAATTTTATGGATTTCAGAAGGCATTATACTATGGAAAATTACCAAAATCGAAAAATCTTAAAAAGTGGTGAAATTTTGGATCCGGGTCCAATAATTCAGGAAAACTTGATTGGAATAGCTATTGGAAGCTTACCAGTCACAATAAATCGAGAATTGGCATCGTCGGAATATGTCGAATTTTTATTGATTTCTGAAGGCATTATACTAGGAAAAATTACTAAAATCGAAAAAGTTGTGAAATTTTGGATCCGGGTCCAATAATTCAGGAAAATTTGATTGGAATAACTACTGAATTCTTACCAGTCACAATGCATCGAGAATTGGCTTCGTCGAAATCTGACGAATTTTTATGGATTTCTGCAGGCATTATACTAGAAAAAATCACAAAAATTGAAAAATAATAAAAAGTGGTGAAATTTTTAATCTAGGTCCAATATTTCTGGAAAACTTGATTGGAATAGCTACTGGAAGCTTACCGGTCAAAATGCATCGAGAATTGGTTTCGTCGAAATCTGACGAATTTTTATTGATTTCTGCAGGCATTATTCTAGGAAAAATCACAAAAATCGAAAATTCGTAAAAAGTGGTGAAATTTTTTATCCGGGTCCAATAATTTAGGAAAACTTGATTGGAATAGCTACTGCAAGCTTACCAGTCACAATACATCGACAATTGGCTTCGTCGGAATCTGACGAATTTTTATGGATCTCTGAAGGCATTATGCTAGAAAAAATTGCAAAATCGCAAAAAGTGGTGAAATTTTTGATCCGGATCCAATAATTCAGGAAAATTTTATTGGAATAGCTACTGGAAACTTAAGAGTCACAATACATCGAGAATTTGCTTCGTCGAAATCTGACGAATTTTTATTGATTTCTGAAAGCATTATACTAGGAAAAATCACCAAAATCGAAAAAGTGGTGAAATTTTTTATCTAGGTCCATTAATTCAGGAAAACTTGATTGGAATAGCTACAGGAAGCTTACCAGTCAAAATGCCTCGAGAATTGGCTTCGTCGGAATCTGACGAATTTTTATGGATTTCTGATGGCATTAAACTAGGGAAAATCACCAAAATCGAAAAAGTGGTGAAATTTTTGATCCGGTTCCAATAATTTAGGAAAATTTGAATGGAATAGCTACTAAAAGTTTACTAGTCACAATGCATTAAGAATTGGCTTCGTCGGAATCTGACGAATTTTTATGGATTTCTGAAGGCATTATACTGGGGAAAATCACCATAATCGAAAAATCGTAAAAAGTGGTGAAATTTCTAATTCGGGTCCAATAACTCACGAAAACTTTATTAGAATAGCTACTGGAAGCTTACAAGTCACAATGCATCGAGAATTGGATTCGTCGGAATCTGGCAAATTTTTATGGATTTCTGAAGGCATTATACTAGGAAAAATCACCAAAATCGAAAAAGTGGCGAAATTTTGGATTCGGATCAAATAATTCAGGAAAATTTGATTGGAATAGCAACTGTAAGCTTACCAGTCATAATGCATCGAGAATTGGCTTCATCGGAATCTGATGAATTTTTATGGATTTCTAAAGGCATTAAACTAGGGAAAATCATCAAAATCAAAAAAGTGGTGAAATTTTGGATCCGGGTCCAATAATTAAGGAAAACTTGATTGGAATAGCTACTGGAAGCTTATCAGTTACAATGCATCGAGAATTGAATTCGTCGAAATTTGACAAATTTTTATGTATTTTTACAGGTATTATACTAGGAAAAATCACAAAAATCGAAAAATCGTAAAATGTGGTGAAATTTTTGATCCGGGTACAATATTTCAGAAAAACTTGATTATAATAGCTACTGGAAGCTTACCAGTCACAATGAATCGAGAATTGACTTCGTCGAAATCTAACGAATTTTTATGGATTTCTACATGCATTATATTAGGAAAAATCATAAAAATCGAGAAATCGTAAAAAGTGGTGAAATTTTGGATCCTGGTCCAATAATTCAGGAAAACTTTATTAGAATAGCTACTGGAAGCTTACCAGTCACAATGCATCGAGAATTGGCTTCGTCGGAATCTGACGAATTTTTAAGAATTTCTTAAGGCATTATGCAAGGCAAAATCAACAAAATCGTAAAAAGTGCTAAAATTTTTGATCCTGGTCCAATAATTCAGAAAAACTTGATTGGAATAGCTACTGGAAGCTTACTATTCACAATAAATCAAGAATTGATTTCGTAAAAATCAGACAAATTTTTATGGATTTCTGAAGGAATTATACTAGGGAAAATCACCAAAATCGTAAAAAGTGGATAAATTTTTGTTCCGTGTCCAATAATTCAAGAAAACTTGATTGGAATAGCTACTGGAAGCTTACCAGTCAAAATGCATCGGAATCTGATGAATTTTTATGGATTTCTGAAGGCATTATACTAGGAAAAATCACCAAAATCGAAAAATCGTAAAAAGTGGTGAAATTTTGGATCCGTGTCGAACAATTCAGGAAAATTTGATTGGAATAGCTACTGGAAGCATACCAGTCACAATGCATCAAGAATTGGCTTTGTCGGAATTTGACGAATTTTTATGGATTTTTAAAGGCATATTATACTAGGGAAAATCACCAAAATCGAAAAATTGGTGAAATTTTGAATCCGGGTCCAATAATTAAGGAAAATTTGATTGGAATAGCTACTGGAAGCTTACCAGTCACAATGCATCAAAAATTGGCTTCGTCGAAATCTGACGAATTATTATAGATTTCTGAAGGCATTATACTACGGAAAATCGATAAAATCGAAAAATCGTAAAAAGTAGTAAAATTTTTGATTCGGATCCAATAATTCAAAAAAACTTTATTGGAATAGCTACTGTAAGCTTAATAGTCACAATAAATCGAGAATTGATTTCGTCGAAATCTGACAAATTTTTATGGATTTCTCAAGGCATTATACTAGGAAAAATCAAAAAAATCGTAAAAAGTGGATAAATTTTGGATCCCTATGCAATAATTCAGGCAAACTTGATTGGAATAGCTACTGAAAGCTTACCAGTCAAAATGCATCGAGAATTGACTTCGTCGGAATCTGACGAATTTTTATGGATTTCTGAAGGCATTATACTAGGAAAAATCACCAAAATCGATAAATCGTAAAAAGTGGTGAAATTTTGGATCCGCGTCCAATAATTCAGAAAATTTGATTGGAATAGCTACTGAAAGCATACCAGTCACAATGCATCCAGAATTGGCTTCGTCGGAATTTGACGAATTTTTATGGATTTTTGAAGGCATTATACTAGGAAAAATCACCAAAATCGAAAAAGTGGTGAAATTTTGGATCCGGGTCCAATAATTTAGGAAAACTTGATTGGAATATCTCCTGGAAGCTTACCAGTCAAAATAAATCGAGAATTGATTTCGTCGGAATCTGACGAATTTTTATGGATTTCTGAAGGCATTATACTAGGAAAAATCACCAAAATCGAAAAATCGTAAAAAGTGCTAAAATTTTGGATCCGCGTCCAATAATTTAGGAAAACTTGATTGGAACAGCTACTTGAAGCTTACCAGTCACAATAAATCAAGAATTGATTTCGTCGAAATCTGACGAATTTTTATGGATTTCTGAAGGCATTATACTACGGAAAATCGATAAAATCGAAAAATCGTAAAAAGTGGTGAAATTTTTTATTCGGATCCAATAATTCAGAAAAACTTGATTGGAATAGCTACTGGAAGCTTACCAGTCCCAATAACTCGAGAATTAATTTCGTCGCAATCTGACAAATTTTTATGGATTTATGAATGCATTATACTAGGGAAAATCAAAAAAATCGTAAAAAGTGGATAAATTTTGGATTCGTGTCCAATAATTCAGGAAAACTTGATTGGAATAGCTACTGGAAGCTTCCAAGTCACAATGCATTGAGAATTGGCTTCGTAGGAATTTGACGAATTTTTATGGATTTCTGAAGGCATTATACTAGGGAAAATCACCAAAATCGAAAAATCGTAAAATGTGGTGAAATTTTTTATCCAAATCCAATAATTCAGGAAAACTTGATTGGAATATTTACTGGAAGCTTGCCAACCACAATGCATCAGGAATTGGCTTCGTCGAAATCTGACGAATTTTTATGGATTTCTGAAGGCATTATACTAGGGAAAATCACCAAAATCGAAACATCGTAAAAAGTGGTGAAATTTTGGATCCGCGTCCAAT
This sequence comes from Excoecaria cochinchinensis, assembly GCA_947683425.1. Taxonomy (NCBI): domain Eukaryota; kingdom Viridiplantae; phylum Streptophyta; class Magnoliopsida; order Malpighiales; family Euphorbiaceae; genus Excoecaria; species Excoecaria cochinchinensis. Next base: position 814,075 of record CANTUQ010000100.1, read on the forward strand.
AATTCAGCAAAATTTGATTGGAATAGCTATTGGAAGCATACCAGTCACAATGCATCTAGAATTGGCTTCGTCAGAATTTGACGATTTTTTATGGATTTTTGAAGGCATTATACTAGCGAAAATCACCAAAATCGAAAAAGTGGTGAAATTTTTGATCCGGGTCCAATAATTCAGGAAAACTTGATTGGAATAGCTAATGAAAGCTTACCTGTCACAATAAATCGAGAATTAATTTTCTCGAAATCTGACAAATTTTTATGGATTTCTGAAGGTATTATACTAGGGAAAATCACCAAAATTGTAAAAAGTGGATAAATTTTGGATACGTGTCCAATAATTCAGAAAAACTTGATTGGAATAGATACTAAAAGCCTACCAGTCAAAATGCATCGAGAATTGACTTCGTCGGAATCTGACGAATTTTTATGGATTTCTGAAGGCATTATACTAGGAAAGATCACCGAAATCGAAAAATCGTAAAAAGTGGTGAAATTTTTGATTCGCGTCTAAAAATTCAGGAAAAATTTAATTGGAATAGCTACTAGAAGCATACTAGTCACAATGCATCCAGAATTGGTTTCGTCGGAATTTGATGAATTGTTATGGATTTTTGAAGGCATTATACTAGGAAAAATCACCAAAATCGAAAAAGTGGTGAAATTTATGATCCGGGTCCAATAATTTAGGAAAACTTGATTGGAATAGCCTCTGGAAGCTTACCAGTCACAATGCATCGAGAATTGGCTTTATCGGAACCAGATGAATTTTTATGGATTTCTGAAGGCATTATATTACGGAAAATCACCAAAATCGAAAAATCATGAAGAATTTTGAAATTTTTTATCTGGGTCCAATAATTAAGGAAAATTTAATTTTAATATATATTGGAAGCTTACCAGTCAAAATGCATCGAGAATTGGCTTCGTCGAAATCTAACGAATTTTTATGGATTTCTGAAGGCATTATACGAGAAAAAATCACCAAAATCGAAAAAGTGGAGAAATTTATGATCCAGGTCCAATAATTTGAGAAAACTTGATTGGAATATCTACTGGGAGCTTACCAGTCACAATGCATCGAGAATTGGCTTCGTCGTAATCTGACGAATTTTTATGGATTTCTGAAGGCATTATACTAGGGAAAATCACCAAAATCGAAAAGGTGGTGAAATTTTTGATCCGGGTCCAATAATTTAGGAAAACTTGATTGGAATAGCTACTGAAAACTTGCCAGTCACAATGAATCGAGAATTGGCTTCGTCTGAATCTGACGAATTTTTATAGATTTCTGAAGGCATTATACTAGAAAAAATCACCAAAATTGAAAAAGTGGTGAAATTTTGGATCAGGATCCAATAATTTCGGAAAACATAATTGGAATAACTATTGGTAGCTTACCAGTCACCAAAATCACCAAAATAATTTCGGAAAACATAATTGGAATTTTTATAGATTTCTGAAGGCGTTATACTAGGGAAAATCACCAAAATCGAAAAAGTGGTGAAATTTTGGATTCGGTTCCAATAATATAGTAAACCTTGATTAGAATAGCTACTGAAAGTTTACTAGTCACAATGAATCCAGAATTGGCTTCGTCGGAATCTGACGAATTTTATTGATTTCTGAATGCATTATACTAGGAAAAATTGTAGAAAATCGTAAAATCATAAAAAGTGGTAAAATTTTGGATCCGGGTCCAATAATTCAGGAAAACTTAATTGGAATATCTACTGAAACATACCAGTCACAATGCATCGAGAATTGGTTTCGTCTGAATCTGACGAATTTTTATAGATTTCTGAAAGAATTATACTACGAAAAATCACTAAATTCTTAAAAAGTGGTGAAATTTTGGATCCGGGTCCAATAATTCGGGAAAAGTTGATTGAAATAGCTACTGAAAGCTTACCAGTCAAAATAAATCGAGAATTGGTTTCGTCGAAATCCGACGATTTTTTATGGATTTCTGAAGGTTTTATACTAGGAAAAATCACCAAAATCGAAAAAGTGGTGAAATTTTTGATCCGGGTCCAATAATTAAGGAAAACTTGATTGGAATAGCTACTGGAAGCTTACCAGTCACAATGCATCGATAATTGGCTTTGTTGAAATCTGACGAATTTTTATGGATATCTGAAGTCATTAAACTAGGAAAAATCACCTAAATCGAAAAAGTGGTGAAATTTTGGATCCGGGTCCAGTAATTCGGGAAAACATGATTGGAATAGCTACTGGAAGCTTACCAGTCACAATGCAACAAGAATTGGTTTCGTCGGAATCTGTCGAATTTTTATGGATTTCTGATGGCATTATACTACGGAAAATCACCAAAATCGAAAAATTGTAAAAAGTGGTGAAATTTTGGATCCGGATCCAATAATTCAAGAAAACTTGATTGGAATAGCTACTGGAAGCTTACCACTCAAAATGCATCGAGAATTGACTTCGTCGGAATCTGTCGATTTTTTATTGATTTCTGAAAACATTATACTAGGGAAAATCACCAAAATCAAAAAATCGTAAAAAGTGGGGAAATTTTTGATCCGCGTCCAATAATTCAGGAAAATTTGATTGGAATAGCTACTGTAAGCATACCAGTCACAATGCATCCAGAATTGTCTTTGTCGGATTTTGACGAATTTTTGAAGGCATTATATAAGGGAAAATCACCAAAATCGAAAAAGTGGTGAAATTTTTGATCCGGGTCCAATAATTAAGGAAAACTTGATTGGAATAGCTACTGGAAGCTTACCAGTCACAATGCATCGATAATTGGCTTTGTTGAAATCTGACGAATTTTTATGGATATCTGAAGTCATTAAACTAGGAAAAATCACCAAAATGGAAAAAGTGGTGAAATTTTGGATCCGGGTCCAGTAATTCAGGAAAACATGATTGGAATAGATACTGGAAGCTTACCAGTCACAATGCAACAAGAATTGGTTTCGTCGGAATCTGTCGAATTTTTATGGATTTCTGATGGCATTATACTACGGAAAATCACCAAAATCGAAAAATTGTAAAAAGTGGTGAAATTTTGGATCCGGATCCAATAATTGAAGAAAACTTGATTGGAATAGCTACTGGAAGCTTACCACTCAAAATGCATCAAGAATTAACTTCGTCGGAATCTGTCGATTTTTTATTGATTTCTGAAAACATTATACTAGGAAAAATCACCAAAATCAAAAAATCGTAAAAATGGGGAAATTTTTGATCCGCGTCCAATAATTCATGAAAATTTGATTGGAATAGCTACTGGAAGCATACCAGTCACAATGCATCCAGAATTGGCTTTGTCGGATTTTGACGAATTTTTGAAGGCATTATACAAGGGAAAATCACCAAAATCGAAAAAGTGGGGAAATTTTGGATCCGGGTCCAATAATTCAGGAAAACTTGATTGGAATATCTACTGGAAGCTTACCAGTCAAAATGAATCGAGAATTGATTTCGTCGGAATCTGACGAATTTTTATGGATTTCTGAAGGCATTATACTAGGAAAAATCACAAAAATCGAAAAATCATAAAAAGTGGTGAAATTTTGCATCCGGGTCCAATAATTCAGGAAAACTTGATTGGAATATCTACTGGTAGCTTACCAGTCACAATAAATCGAGAATTGATTTCGTCAAAATCTAACGAATTTTTATGGATTTCTGAAGGCATTATACTACAGAAAATCATCAAAATCGAAAAATCGTAAAAAGTGGTGAAATTTTGGATCCGGATCCAATAATTCAAGAAAACTTGATTGGAATAGCTACTGGAAACTTACCAGTCACAATAAATCGAGAATTGATTTCGTCGAAATCTGACAAATTTTTATGGATTTCTGAAGGCATTATACTAGGAAAAATCACCAAAATCGTAAAAAGTGGATAAATTTTGGATCTGTGTTCAATAATTCAGGAAAACTTGATTGGAATATCTACTGGAAGCTTACCGGTCAAAATGCATCGAAAATTAACTTCGTCGGAATCTGACGAATTTTTATGAATTTCTGAAGGCATTATACTATGGAAAATCACCAAAATCGAAAAATCGTTAAAAGTGGTGAAATTTTGGATCCGCGTCCAACAATTCAGGAAAATTTGATTGGAATAGCTACTAGAAGCATACCGGTCACAATACATACAGAATTGGCTTTTTCGGAATTTGACGAATTTTTATGGATTTTTGAAGGCATATTATACTAGGAAAAATCACTAAACTCGAACAAGTGGTGAAATTTTGGATCCGGGTCCAATAATTCAGGAAAACTTGATTGAAATAGCTACTGGAAGCTTACCAGTCACAATGCATCAAGAATTGGCTTCGTCGAAATATGACGAATTTTTATGGATTTATGAAGGCATTATAATACGGAAAATCACCAAAATCGAAAAATCGTAAAAAGTGGTGAAATTTTAATTCGGGTCCAATAATTCAGAAAAAACTTGATTGTAACAGCTACTGGAAGCTTACCTGTCACAATAAATCGAGAATTGATTTCGTCGAAATCTGACTAATTTTTATGGATTTCTGAAGGCATTATACTCTAAATCTGACTAATTTTTATAGATTTCTGAAGGCATTATACTAGGAAAAATCACCAAAATCGTAAAAAGTGGATAAATTTTGGATCCGTGCCCAATAATTCAGAAAAACTTGATTGGAATAGCTACTGTAAGCTTACCAGTCAAAATGCATCGAGAATTGACTTCGTAGGAATCTGACGAATTTTTATGGATTTCTGAAGGCATTATACTAGGGAAAATCACCAAAATCGAAAAATTGTAAAAAGTGGGAAATTTTGGATTCGTGTCCAATAATTTAGAAAAACTTGATTGGAATAGCTACTGGAAGCTTACCAGTCACAATGCATCAAGAATTGGCTTCGTCGAAATATGACGAATTTTTATGGATTTCTGAAGGCATTATAATACGGAAATTCACCAAAATCGAAAAATCGTAAAAAGTGGTGAAATTTGGATTCGGGTCCAATATTTTAGAAAAACTTGATTGGAACAGCTACTGGAAGCTTACCAGTCACAATAAATCGAGAATTAATTTCGTCGAAATCTGACTAATTTTTATGGATTTCTGAAGGCATTATACTCTAAATCTGACTAATTTTTATAGATTTCTGAAGGCATTATACTAGGAAAAATCACCAAAATCGTAAAAAGTGGATAAATTTTGGATCAGTGTCCAATAATTCAGAAAAACTTGATTGGAATAGCTACTGGAAGTTTACCAGTCAAAATGCATTGAGAATTGACTTCGTAGGAATCTGACGAATTTTTATGCATTTCTGAAGGCACTATACTAGGGAAAATCACCAAAATCGAAAAATTGTAAAAAGTGGGGAAATTTTGGATCCGTGTCCAATAATTCAGAAAAACTTGATTGGAATAGCTACTGGAAGCTTACCAGTCAAAATGTATCAAGAATTAGCTTCGTTGGAATATGACGAATTTTTATGGATTTCTGAAGGCATTATAATACGGAAAATCACCAAAATCGAAAAATCGTAAAAAGTGGTGAAATTTGGATTCGGGTCCAATAATTCAGAAAAACTTGATTGGAACAGCTACTGGAAGCTTACCAGTCACAATAAATTGAGAATTGATTTCGTCGAAATCTGACTAATTTTTATGGATTTCTGAAGGCATTATACTCTAAATCTGACTAATTTTTATGGATTTCTGAAGGCATTATACTAGGGAAAATCACCAAAATCGTAAAAAGTAGATAAATTTTGGATCCGTGTCCAATAATTCAGAAAAACTTGATTGGAATAGCTACTGGAAACTTACCAGTCAAAATGCATCGAGAATTTACTTCGTAGGAATCTAACGAATTTTTATGGATTTCTGAAGGCATTATACTAGGGAAAATCACCAAAATCGAAAAATTGTAAAAAATGGGGAAATTTTGGCTCCGCGTCCAATAATTCAGGAAAATTTGATTTGAATAACTACTGGAAGCATACCAGTCACAATGCATCTAGAATTGGCTTCGTCGGAATTTGACGAATTTTTTTGGATTTTTGAAGGCATTATACTAGGGGAAATCACCAAAATTTAAAAAGTGGTGAAATTTTGGATCCGGATCCAATAATTAAGGAAAACTTGATTGGAATATCTACTGGAAGCTTACCAGTGAAAATGATTCGAGAAATGATTTCGTCCGAATCTGACAAATTTTTATGGATTTCTGAAAGCAATATACTAGGAAAAATCACCAAAATCGAAAAATCTTAAAAAGTGGTGAAATTTTGGGTCTGGGTCCAATAATTCAGGAAAACTTGATTGGAATAGCTACTGGAATCTTACCACTCAAAATGCATCCAGAAATGGCTTCGTCGAAACTTGACGAATTTTTATAGATTTCTTAAGGCATTAAACTAGGGAAAATCACCAAAATCGAAAAAGTGGTGAAATTTTGGATCCGGGTCCAATAGTTCGGGAAAATGTGATTCGAATAGCTACTGGAAGCTTACCAGTCAAAATTCATCGAGAATTGACTTCGTCGAAATCTGACGAATTTTTATGTATTTCTGAAAGCATTATACTATGGAAAATCAGCAAAATCGAAAATCGTAAAAGGTGGTGAAATTTTTGATCCGGGTCAAATAATTCAGGAAAACATGATTGGAATAGCTACTGGAATCTTACCAGTAACAATGAATCGATAATTGGCTTCGTCGGAATCTGACGACTTTTTATGGATTTTTGAAGGCATTATACTAGGGAAAATCACCAAAATCGAAAAAGTGGTGAAATTTTGGATCCGTGTCTAATAATTCAGGAAAACTTGATTGGACTAGCTAATGGCAGCTTACCTGTCAAAATGCATCGAAAATTGGCTTCGCCGAAATCTGACGAATTTTTATTGATTTCTGAAGGCTTTATACTAGGAAAAATCACCAAAATCGAAAAAGTGGCGAAATTTTTGATCCGGGTGCAATAATTCAGGAAAACTTGATTGGAATAGCTACTGGAAGCTTACCAGTCACAATGCATCGAGAATTAATTTCGTCGGAATCTGACGAATTTTTATGGATTTCTGAAGGCACTATACTAAGGAAAATCACCAAAATCGAAAAAGTGGTGAAATTATGGATCCGGGTCCAATAATTCAGGAAAACTTTATTGGAATAGCTACTGAAATCTTACCAGTCACAATGCATCGAGAATTGGCTTCGTCGAAATATGACGAATTTTTATGGATTTCTGAAGGCACTATACTAGGGAAAATCACCAAAATCGAAAAAGTGGTGAAATTTTGGATCCGGGTCCAATAATTCAGGAAAACTTAATTGGAATAGCTACTGGAAGCTTACTAGTCACAATTCATCGAGAATTGGATTCGTCGGAATCTCACGAATTTTTATGGATTTCTGAAGGCATTATACTAGGGAAAATCACCCAAATCGAAAAAGTGGTGAAATTTTGGATCCGGGACCAATAATTCAGGAAAACTTGATTAGAATAACTACTGGAAGCTTCCAAGTCACAATTTATCGAGAATTGGCTTCATCGGAATTTGACGAATTTTTATGGATTACTGAAGGCATTATACTAGTGAAAATCACCAAAATCGAAAAATCGTAAAATATGGTGAAATTTTTTATCTGAATCCAATAATTCAGGAAACCTTGATTGGAATATCTACTGGAAGCTTACCAGTCACAATGCATTGGGAATTGGCTTCGTCGAAATCTGACAAATTTTTATGGATTTCTTAAGGCATTATACTAGGCAAAATAGCAAAAATCGAAAAATTATAAAAAGTGGTGAAATTTTGTATCCGGGTCCAATAATTCAGGAAAACTTGATTGGAATAGCTACTGGAAGCTTACTAGTCACAATGCATCGAGAATTGGTTTCGTCGAAATATGACGAATTTTTATGGATTTCTGAAGGCACTATACTAAGGAAAATCACCAAAATCTAAAAAGTGATGAAATTTTGGATCCGGGTCCAATAATTGAGGAAAACTTGATTGGAATAGCTACTGGAAGCTTACCAGTCACAATGCATCGAGAATTGGTTTCGTCGAAATATGACGAATTTTTATGGATTTCTGAAGGCACTATACTAGGGAAAATCACCAAAATCGAAAAAGTGGTGAAATTTTGGATCCGGGTCCAATAATTCAGGAAAACTTTATTGGAATAGATACTGGAAGCTTACCAGTGACAATGCAGCGAGAATTGGCTTCTTTAGAAATTTACGAATTTTTATAGATTTCTGAAGGCATTATACTAGGAAAAATCGTAAAATGTGGTGAAATTTTTGATTTGGATCCAATAATTCAGGAAAACTTGATTGGAATATCTACTGTAAGCTTACCAGTCACAACGCATCGAGAATTGGCTTCGTCGAAATCTGACGAATTTTTATGGATTTCTGAAGGCATTACACTTGGGAAAATCACCAAAATCGAAAAAGTGGTGAAATTTTTGATTCGGGTCGAATAATTCAGGAAAACTTTATTGGAATAGCTACTGAAAGCTTACCAGTCACAATGCATTGAGAATTGGCTTCGTCGGAATCTGACAAATTTTTATGGATTTCTGAAGGCATTATACTTGTGAAAATCACCAAAATCGAAAAAGTGGTGAAATTTTGGATCCGGGTCCAATAATTCAGGAAAACTTGATTGGAATAGCTGCTGGAAGCTTCCAAGTCACAATGCATCGAGAATTTGCTTCGTCGGAATTTGACGAATTTTTATGGATTTCTGAAGGCTTTATACTAGGAAAAATCACCAAAATTGAAAAAGTGGTGAAATTTTGGATCCGTGTCCAATAATTCAGAAAAACTTGATTGGAATAGCTACTGGAAGCTTACCTGTCACAATGCATCGAGAATTGGCTGCGTCGGAATCTTACGAATTTTTATGGATTTCTGAAGGCATTATACTACGGAAAATCACCAAAATCAACAAAGTGGTGAAATTTTGGATCCGGGTCCAATAATTCAGGAAAACTTGATTGGAACAGCTACTGGAAACTTACCAGTCCCAATGCATCGAGAATTGGCTTCGTTGATATCTTACGAATTTTTATGGATTTCTGAAGGCATCATACTAGGGAAAATCACCAAAATCGAAAAAGTGGTGAAATTTTTGATCCGGATCCAATAATTCACGAAAACTTAATTGGAATAGCTACTGAAAACTTACCAGTCACAATGCATCGAAAATTAGCTTCGTCAGAATCTGACGAATTTTTATGGATTTTTGAAGGCATTATACTAGGGAAAATCACCAAAATCGAAAAAGTGGTGAAATTTTTGATCAGGGTCCAATAATTCAGGAAAACTTTATTGGAATAGCTACTGGAAGCTTACCGGTTACAATGCATTGAGAATTGGCTTCATCGGAATCTGACGAATTGTTTTGGATTTCTGAAGGCATTATACAAGGGAAAATCCCCAAAATCGAAAAAGTGGTGAAATTTTTGAACCGGGTCAAATAATTCAGGAAAACTTTATTGGAATAGCTACTGCAAGCTTACCAGTAACAATGCATTGAGAATTGGCTTCGTCGGAATCTGACAAATTTTTATGGATTTCTGAAAGCATTATACTAGGAAAAATCAGCAAAATCGAAAAAGCGGTGAAATTTTGGATCCGGGTCCAATAATTCAGGAAAATTTTATTGGAATATCTACGAGAAACTTACCAGTCACAATGCATCGAAAATTGGCTTCGTCGGAATCTGACGAATTTTTATGGATTTTTGATGGCATTATACTAGGGAAAATCACCAAAATCGAAAAAGTTTTAAAATCTTGGATCCTGGTCAAATAATTCAGGAAAACTTGATTGGAATAGCTACTGGCAGCTTACCAGTCAAAATGCATCGAGAATTGGTTTCGTTTAAATCTGACAAATTTTTATGGATTTCTGAAAGCTTTATACTAGGGAAAATCACCAAAATCAAAAAAGTGGTGAAATTTTTGAACCGGGTCCTATAATTCATGAAAACTCGATTGGAATAGCTACTGAAAGCTTACCAGTCACAATGCATCGAGAATTGGCTTGGTCAAAATCTGACGAATTTTTATGGATTTCTGAATGCATTATACTAGGGAAAATCACCAAAATCGAAAATGTGGTGAAATTTTGAATCCGGGTCCAATAATTCAGGAAAACTTGGTTGGAATAGATACTGGAAGCTTACCAGTCACAATGCATCGAGAATTGGTTTCGTCGGAATCTGATGAATTTTTATGGATTTCTGAAGGAATTATACTATGGAAAATCACCAAATTCGAAAAAGTGGTGAAATTTTGGATCATGGTCCAATAATCCAGGAAAACTTGATTGGAATAGCTACTTGAAGCTTACCAGTCACAATGCATCGGGAATTGGTTTCGTTGAAATCTGACGAATTTTTATGGATTTCTGAATGCATTATACTAGGCAAAATCACCAAAATCGAAAAATTATAAAAAGTGGTGAAATATTATATCCGGGTCCAATAATTCAAGAACACTTGATTGGAATAGCTACTGCCAGCTTACCAGTCAAAATGCATCGAGAATTGGCTTCGTCGAAATCTGACAAATTTTTGTGGATTTCTGAAGGCTTTATACTAGGGAAAATCACCAAAATCGAAAAAGTGGTAAAATTTTTGATCCGGGTCCAATAATTCAGTAAAACTTTCTTGGTATAGCTACTGGAAGCTTACCAGTCAAAATACATCGAGAATTGGTTTTGTCGAAATCTGACGAATTTTTATGGTATTCTGAATACATTATACTAGGGAAAATCACCAAAATCGAAAAAGTGGTAAAATTTTGGATCCGGGTCCAATAATTCAGGAAAACTTGATTGTAATAACTACTGGAAACTTACCAGTCACAATGTATCAAAAATTGGCTTCGTCAGAATCTGACGAAATTTTATGGATTTCTGAAGGGATTATATTAGGGAAAATCACCAAAATCAAAAAATAGTAAAAAGTGGTAAAATTTTGGATCCGGATCCAATAATTCAGGAAAACTTGATTGGAATATCTACTGGAAGCTTACCAGTCACAACGCATCGAGAATTGGCTTCGTCAAAATCTGACGAATTTTTATGGATTTCTGAAGGCATTATACTAGAAAAAATCACCAAAATCGAAAAAGTGGTGAAATTTTATATCCGGGTACAATAATTCAGGAAAACTTGATTGGAATAGTTACTGGCAGCTTACCAGTCAAAATGCATTTAGAATTGGTTTCGTCGAAATCTGACGAATTTTTATGGATTTCTGAAGGCTTTATACTAGGGAAAATCACCAAAATCGAAAAAGTGGTGAAATTTTAGATTCGGGTAGAATAATTCAGGAAAACTTTCTTGGAATAGCTACTGGAAGCTTACCAGTCACAATACATCGAGAATTAGTTTCGTCGTAATTTGACGAATTTTTATAGATTTCTAAAGGTATTATACTAGGGAAAATCACCAAAATCGAAAAAGTGGTGAAATTCTGGATCCGAGTCCAATAATTAAGGAATACTTGATTGGAATAGCTACTGGAAGCTTACAAGTCACAATGCATCAAGAATTGGCTTCGTCGGAATCTAACGAATTTTTATGGATTTCTGAAGGCATTATACTAGGAAAAATCACCAAAATCGAAAAATAGTAAAAACTGGTGAAATTTTCGATCCGGATCCAATAATTCAGAAAAACTTGATTGCAATATCTACTTGAAGCTTACCAGTCACAACGCATCGAGAATTGGTTTCGTCAAAATCTGACGAATTTTTATGGATTTCTGAAGGTATTATACTAGGGAAAATCACCAAAATCGAAAAATTGGTGAAATTTTTGATCCGGGTCCAATAATTTAGGAAAATTTGATTAGAATAGCTACTGGCAGTTTACCAGTCAAAATGCATCGAGAATAGGTTTCGTCGAAATCTGACGAATTTTTATTGATTTCTGAAGGTTTTATACTAGGAAAAATCACTAAAATCGAAAGTGGTGAAATTTTGGATTCGGGTCCAATAATTCAGGAAAACTTGATTGGAATAGCTACTGGAAGCTTACCAGTCACAATGTATCGAGAATTGGATTCGTCGGAATCTCAAGAATTTTTATAGATTTCTGAAGACATTATACTAGGTAAAATCCCCAAAATCGAAAAAGTGGTGAAATTTTTGATCCAGGTCCAATAATTCAGGAAAACTTGATTGGAATAACTACTGGCTGCTTACCAGTCAAAATGCATCGAGAATTGGCTTCGTGGAAATATGTAAATTTTTATGGATTTCTGAAGACTTTATACTATGGAAAATGACATAAATTAAAAAATCGTAAAAACTGATGAATTTTTTGATCCGGATCCAATAATTCAGGAAAACTTGATTGGAATATCTACTTGAAGCTTACCAGTCACAACGCATCAAGAATCGGCTTCGTCGAAATCTGACGAATTTTTATGGATTTTTGAAGACATTATACTAGGGAAAATCACCAAAATCGAAAAAGTGGTGAAATTTTTGATCCGGGTTCAATAATTCAGGAAAATTTGATTCGAATAGCTACTGGCAGCTTACCAGTCAAATTGCATCAAGAATTGGCTTCGTGGAAATCTGTAAATTTTTATGGATTTCTGAAGACTTTATACTATGGAAAATGACATAAATTGAAAAAGTGGTGAAATTTTTGATCCGGGTCCAATAATTCAGGAAAACTTAATTGGAATAGCTACCGGCAGCTTACCAGTCAAAATGCATCGAGAATTGGCTTCGTCGAAATCAGACGAATTTTTATTGATTTTTGAAGATTTTATACTAGGAAAAATCACCAAAATCGAAAAAGTGGTGAAATTTTGGATCCGGGTCCAATAATTCAGGAAATCTTGATTGGAATAGCTACTGAAAGCTTATCAGTCACAATACATCAAGAATTGTTTTCATCGAAATCCAACGAATTTTTATGGATTTTTTAAGGCATTATACTAGGAAAAATCACCAAAATCGAAAAAGTGGTGAAATTTTTGATCCGGGTCCAATAATTCAGGAAAACTTGATTGGAATAGATACTGGAAGCTTCCAAGTCACAATGCATTGAGAATTGGCTTCGTCGGAATTTGACGAATTTTTATGGATTTCTGAAGGCATTATACTAGGGAAAATCACCAAAATCGAAAAATCGTAAAATGTGGTGAAATTTTTTATCCAAATCCAATAATTCAGGAAAACTTGATTGGAATATTTACTGGAAGCTTGCCAATCACAATGCATCAGGAATTGGTTTCGTCGAAATCTGACGAATTTTTATGGATTTCTGAAGGCTTTATACTTGGAAAAATCACCAAAATTGAAAAAGTGGTGAAATTTTTGATTCGGGTCCAATAATTCAGGAAAAATGTCTTAGAATAGCTACTGGAAGCTTACCAGTCACAATACATCGAGAATTGGTTTTGTCGGAATCTGACGAATTTTTATGGATTTCTGAAGACATTATTATACTAGGGAAAATCACCAAAATCGAAAAAGTGGTGAAATTTTGGATCCGGGTCAAATAATTCAGTAAAACTTGATTGGAGTAACTTCTGAAAACTTACCAGTCATAATGCATCAAGAATTTGCTTCGTCAGAATCTGACGAATTTTTATGGATTTGTGAACGCATTATACTAGTAAAAATCACCAAAATCGAAAAATAGTAAAAAGTGGTAAAATTTTGGATCCGGATCCAATAATTCAGGAAAACTTTATTAGATTAGCTACTGGAAACTTACCAGTCACAATGCATCGAGAATTGGTTTCGTTGAAATCTGACGAATTTTTATGGATTTCTGAAGGCATTATACTAGGGAAAATCACCAAAATCAAAAAAGTTGTGAAATTTTGGATCCGGGTCCAATAATTCAGGAAAACTTTATTAGAATAGCTACTGGAACCTTACCAGTGACAATGCATCTAGAATTGGCTTCGTCGAAATCTGACGAATTTTTATAGATTTCTGAAGGCATTATACTAGGAAAAATCACCAAAATCGAAAAAGTGGTGAAATTTTGGATCCGGGTCAAATAATTCACGAAAACTTTATTGGAATAGCTACTGGAAGCTTACCAGTGACAATGCAGCGAGAATTGGCTTCGACAAAAATTGACGAATTTTTATGGATTTCTGAAGGCATTATACTAGGGAAAATCACCAAAATCGAAAAAGTGGTGAAATTTTGAATCCGGGTCCAATAATTAAGGAAAATTTGATTGGAATAGCTATTAGCAGCTTAGCAGTCAAAATGCATCGAGAATTGATTTCGTCGAAATCTGACGAATTTTTATTGATTTCTAAAGGTTTTATACTAGGTAAAATCACCAAAATCGAAAAAGTGGTGAAATTTTGGATCCGGGTCCAATAATTCAGGAAAACTTGATTGAAATAGCTACAGGAAGCTTATCAATCATAATGAATCAAGAATTGATTTCGTCAAAATCTGACGAATTTTTATGGAATTCTGAAGGCATTATACTAGGAAAAATCACCAAAATCGAAAAAGTGGTGAAATTTTGGATCCGTGTCCAATAATTTAGGAAAACTTGATTGGAATAGCTACTGGAAACTTTCAAGTCACAATGCATCGAAAATAGGCTTCGTCGGAATTTGACAAATTTTTATGGATTTCTGAAGGCATTATAATAGGGAAAATCAACAAAATCAAAAAAGTGGTGAAATTTCTGAACCGGGTCCAATAATTTAGGAAAATTTAATTAGAATAGCTACTAGAAGTTTACCAGTCAATATGCATCGAGAATTGGCTTCGTCGGAATTTGACGAATTTTTATGGATTTCTGAAGGCATTATACTAGGGAAAATCACCAAAATCGAAAAAGTTGTGAAATTTTGGATCCGTGTCCAATATTTTAGGAAAACTTTATTGGAATAGCTATTGAAAGCTTACCAGTCACAATGCATCAAAAATTTGCTTCGTAATATCTGACGAATTTTTATGGATTTCTGAAGACATTGTACTATGGAAAATCACCAAAATCGAAAAATTGTAAAAAGTGGTGAAATTTTGTATTCGGGTCCAATAATTCAGGAAAAATTGATTGGAATAGCGACTGGCTGCTTACCAGTCAAAATGCATCGAGAATTGGTTTCGTTGAAATCTGACTAATATTTATGGATTTTTGAAGGTTTTATACTCGGAAAAATCACCAAAATCGAAAAAGTGGTGAAATTTTGGATCCGGGTCCAATAATTCAGGAAAATTTTCTTGGAATACCTACTGGAAGCTTACCAGTTATAATACATCGAGAATTGGCTTCGTCAGAATCTGACGAATTTTTGTGGATTTCTGTAAGTATTATACTAGGAAAAATCACCAAAATCAAAAAAGTGGTGAAATTTTGGATCCGGGTCCAATAATTCAGGAAAACTTGATTGGAATAGCTACTGGAAGCTTGCCAGTCACAATGCATCGAGAATTTGTTTCGTCGGAATCTGATGAATTATTATGAATTTCTGAAGGCATTATAATAGGGAAAATCAACAAAATCGAAAAAGTGGTGGAATTTCTGATCCGGGTCTAATAATTCAGGAAAACATGATTAGAATAGCTAATAGAAGCTTACCAGTCAATATGCATCGAGAATTGGCTTCGTCGGAATTTGATAAATTTTTATGGATTTCTTAAGGCATTATACTAGGAAAAATCACCAAAATCGAAAAAGTGGTGAAATTTTGGATCCGGGTCCAATAATTCAGGAAAACTTGATTGGAATAGCTACTGGAAGCTTACCAGTCACAGTGCATCGAGAATTGGATTCGTCCGAATCTGACGAATTTTTATGGATTTCTGAAGATATTATACTAGGCAAAATCAACAAAATCGAAAAAGTGGTGAAATTTTGGATCCGGGTCCAATAATTCAGGAAAACTTGATTGGAATCGCTACTGGAAGCTTACCAGTCACAATGCATCATGAATTGGCTTCGTCGAAACCTGACGAATTTTTATGGATTTCTGAGGGCATTATAATAGGGAAAAATACCAAAATCGAAAAAGTGGTGAAATTTTTTATCCGGGTCCAATAATTCAAGAAAACTTGATTGGAATAGCTACTGGAAGCTTACTAGTCACAATGCATCGAGAATTGGATTCGTCGGAATGTCACGAATTTTTTTGGATTTATGAAGGCATTATACTAGGGAAAATCACCAAAATCGAAATAGTAGTGAAATTTTTGATCCGGGTCCAATAATACAGGAAAACTTGATTAGAATAGCTACTGGCAGCTTACCAGTCAAAATGCATTGAGAATTGATTTCGTCAAAATCTGACGAATTTTTATGGATTTCTGAAGACTTATGCTAGGGAAAATGGCCAAAATCGAAAAAGTGGTGAAATTTTTGATCCGGGTCCAATAATTCAGTAAAACTTGATTGGAATAGCTACCGGTAGCTTACCAGTCAAAATGCATCGAGAATTGGCTTATTCGAAATCTGACGAATTTTTATTGATTTCTGAAGGTTTTATACTAGGGAAAATCACCAAAATCGAAAAAGTGGTGAAATTTTGGATCCGGGTCCAATAATTCAGGAAAACTTGATTGGAATAGCTACTGGAAGCTTACTAGTCACAATGCATCGAGAAGTAGATTCGTCGGAATCTCACAAAATTTTATGGATTTCTGAAGGCATTATACTAGGAAAAATCCCCAAAATCGAAAAAGTGGTGAAATTTTAGATCCGGGTCCAATAATTAAGGAAAACTTGATTAGAATAGCTGCTGGAAGCTTCCAAGTCACAATGCATCGAGAATTGGCTTCATCGGAATTTGACAAATTTTTATGGATTTCTGAAGGCATTATACTAGGAAAAATCACCAAAATCGAAAAATCGTAAAATATGGTGAAATTTTTTATCTGAATCCAATAAATCAGTAAAAATTGATTGGAATATCTACTGCAAGCTTACCAGTCACAATGCATCGGGAATTGCCTTCGTCGAAATCTGACAAATTTTTGTGGATTTCTTAAGGCATTATACTAGGCAAAATAGCCAAAATCGAAAAATTATAAAAAGTGGGGAAATTTTGAATCCGGGTCCAATAATTCAGGAAAACTTGATTGGAATAGCTACTGGCAGCTTACCAATCAAAATGCATCGAGAATTGGCTGCGTCAAAATCTGACGATTTTTTATTGATTTCTAAAGGTTTTATACTAGGAAAAATCACCAAAATCGAAAAAGTGGTAAAATTTTGGATCCGGGTCCAATAATTGAGGAAAACTTGATTGGAATAGCTACTGGAAGCTTACCAGTCACAATGCATCGAGAATTGGCTTTGTCGGAATCTGACGAATTTTTATTGATTTCTGAAAGCATGATACTAAGGAAAATCACCAAAATCGAAATATCTTAAAAATTGGTGAAAGTTTGGTTCCCGATCTAATAATTTAGGAAAATTTGATTAGAATATCTACTGTAAGCTTACCAGTGACAACGCATCGAAAATTTATTTCGTCGAAATCTTACAAATTTTTATGTATTTCTGAAAGCATTATTCTAGTGAAAATCACCAAAATCGAAAAAGTGGTGAAATTTTTGATCCGGGTCCAATAATTCAGGAAAACTTGATTGGAATAGCTACTGGCAGCTTACCAGTCAAAATGCATCAAGAATTGGCTTCGTAAAAATCTGACGAATTTTTATTTATTTCTGAAGGTTTTATACTCGGGAAAATCACCAAAATCGAAAAAGTGGTGAAATTTTTCGATTCGGGTCCAATAATTCATGAAAACTTGATTGGAATAGATACTGTAAGCTTACCAGTCACAATGCATCGAGAATTGCCTTCGTCCAAATCTGACAAATTTTTATGGATTTCTGAAGGCATTATACTAGGGAAAATAACCAAAATCGAAAAATTGTAAAAAGTGGTGAAATTTTGAATCCGGGTTTAATAATTCAGGAAAACTTAATTGGAATACCTACTGGCAGGTTACCAGTAAAAATGCATCGAGAATTAGCTTTGTCAAAATCTGACGAATTTTTATGGATTTCTGAAGGCTTTATACTATGGAAAATTACTAAATTTTAAAAAATGTTCAAATTTTGTATCCGGGTCCAATAATTCAGGAAAATTTTATTGGAATAGCTGCTGGAAGCTTACCAGTCACAATGCATCGAGAATTATTTTCGTCGAAATCTGACGAATTTTTATGGATTTCTAATGGCATTATACTAGGGAAAATCACCAAAATCTAAAAAATGGTGAAATTTTTGATCCGGGACCAATAATTCAGGAAAACTTTATTGGAATAGCTACTGGAAGCCTACCAGTCACAATGAATCGAGAATTGGCTTCGTCGGAATCTGATGAATTTTTATTGATTTCTGAACGCATTATAATACGGAAAATCACCAAAATCGAAAAAGTGGTGAAATTTTTTATACGGGTCCAATAATTCAGGAAAACTTTATTGGAATTGCTACTGGAAGCTTACTAGTCACAATGAATCGAGAATTGGCTTCATCGGAATCTGACGAATTTTTATGGTTTTCTGAAGGCATTATACTAGGGAAAATCACCAAAATCGAAAAAGTGGTGAAATTTTGGATCCGGGTCAAATAATTCAGGGAAAGTTGATTGGAATAGCTACTGGAAGCTTACCAGTCAAAATGCATCGAGAATTGGCTTCGTCAAAATCTGACGAATTTTTATGGATTTCTGAAGGCTTTCTATTAAGGAAAAACACCAAAATCGAAAAAGTGGTGAAATTTTTAATCCGGGTCAAATAATTCAGGAAAATTTTATTGAAAATGCTACTGGAAGCTTACAAGTCACAATGCATCGAGAATTGGCTTCATCGGAATCTGACAAATTTTTATGGATTTCCGAAGGCATTATACTAGGGAAAATCACCGTAATCGAAAAAGTGGTGAAATTTTGGATCCGGGTCCAATAATTCATGAAAACTTGAGTGGAATAGCTACTGGAAGCTTACCAGTCACAATGCATCGAGAATTGGCTTCGTCGAAATCTGACAAATTTTTATGGATTTCTGAAGGCATTATACTAGGAAAAATAACCAAAATCGAAAAATTGTAAAAAGTGGTGAAATTTTGTATCCGGGTTCAATAATTCAGGAAAACTTAATGGGAATAGCTACTGGCAGGTTACTAGTAAAAATGCATCGAGAATTGCCTTTGTCGAAATCTGACGAATTTTTATGGATTTCGGAAGGCTTTATACTATGAAAAATTACTAAAATTTAAAAAATGTTCAAATTTTGTATCCGGGTCCAATAATTCAGGAAAACTTTATTGGAATAGCTACTGGAAGCTTACCAGTCATAATGCATCGAGAATTGAATTCGTCGAAATCTAACGAATTTTTATGGATTTCTGAAGGCATTATACTTGGAAAAATCACAAAAATCTAAAAAGTGGTGAAATTTTAGATCCGGGTCCAATAATTTAGGAAAACTTTATTGGAATAGCTATTGGAATCTTACCTGTCACAATTCATTAAGAATTGGCTTCGTCGAAATCTAACGAATTTTTATGCATTTTTGAAGGCATTGTACTAGGGAAAATCACCAAAATCAAAAAATCGTAAAAACTGATGAAATTTTTGATCCGGATCCAATAGTTAAGGAAAACTTGATTGGAATATCTACTGGAAGCTTACCAGTCACAACGCATCGAGAATTGTCTTCGTCGAAATCTGACGAATTTTTATGAATTTCTGAAGGTATTATACGAGAGAAAATTAACAAAATCGAAAAAGTGGTGAAATTTTGGATACGGGTGCAATAATTCAGGAAAATTTGATTGGAATAGCTATTAGCAGCTTACCAGTCAAAATGCATCGAGAATTGGCTTCGTCGAAATCGGATGAATTTTTATATATTTCTGAAGGCTTTATAATAGGGAAAATCAACAAAATCGAAAAAGTGGTGAAATTTTTTATCTGGGTCCAATAATTCAGGAAAACTTTATTGGAATAGCTACTGGAAGCTTACCAGTCTCAATGAATCGAGAATTGGCTTCATCGGAATCTGACGAATTTTTATGAATTTTTGAAAGCATTATACGAGGGAAAATCACCAAGATCGAAAAAGTGGTGAAATTTTGGATCCGGTTCCAATAATTCAGGAAAATTTGATTGGAATAGCTACTGGCAACTTACAAGTCAAAATGCATCGAGAATTGGCTTCGTCGAAATCTGACGAATTTTTATGGATTTCTGAAGGGTTTATACTAGGGAAAATCGGATGAATTTTTATGTATTTCTGAAGGCTTTATAATAGGGAAAATCAACAAAATCGAAAAAGTGGTGAAATTTTTTATCCGGGTCCAATAATTCAGGAAAACTTTATTGGAATAGCTACTGGAAGCTTACCAGTCACAATGAATCGAGAATTGGCTTCGTCGGAATCTGACGAATTTTTATGAATTTTTCGAAATCTGACGAATTTTTATGAATTTCTGAAGGCATTATACTAGGGAAAATAACCAAAATCGAAAAAGTGGTGAAATTTTTGATCCGGGTCCAATAATTTAGGAAAATTTGATTGGAATAGCTACTGGAAGCTTACAAGTCACAGTGCATCGCGAATTGGCTTCGTCGAAATCTGACGAATTTTTATAGATTTCTGAAGGCTTTTAGACTAGGGAAAATCACCAAAATCGAGAAAGTGATGAAATTTATGTTCCGGGTCAAATAATTGAGGAAAACTTGATTGGAATAGCTACTGGAAGCTTACCAGTCACAATGCATCGAGAATTGGTTTCGTCGAAATCTGACTAAATTTTATGGATTTCTAAAGGCATTATACTAGGTAAAATCACCAAAATCGAAAAAGTGGTGAAATTTTGGATCCGGATCCAATAATTCAGGAAAACTTGATTGGAATAGCTACTGAAACCTTACAAGTCACAATACATCGAGAATTGACTTCGTTGTAATCTGACGAATTTTTATTGATTTCTGATAGCATTATACTAGGGAAAATAACCAAAATCTAAAAAGTGGTGAAATTTTTGTTTCGGGTCGAATAATTTAGGAAAACTTGATTGGAACAGCTACCTGAAGTTTACCAGTCACAATGCATCGAGAATTGACTTCGTCGGAATCTAACGAATTTTTATGGATTTCTGAAGGCATTATACTAGGAAAAATCACTAAAATCGAAAAAGTGGTAAAATTTTGTATCCGGGTCCATTAATTCATGAAAACTTGATTGGAATAGCTACTGGAAGCCTACCAGTCACAATGCATGGAGAATTGGCCTCGTCGAAATCTGATGAATTTTTATGGATTTCTGAAGGCATTATACTAGGAAAAACACCAAAATCGAAAAAGTGATGAAATTTTTATCCGGGACAATAATTCAGGAAAACTTGATTGTAATAGCTACTGGAAGCTTACCAGTCAAAATGCATCGAGAATTGGCTTTGTCGAAATCTGACGAATATTTATGGATTTCTGAAGGGTTTATACTAAGGAAAATCACTAAAATCGAAAAGGTGGTGAAATTTTTGATCCGGGACCAATAATTCAGGAAAACTTTATTGGAATAGCTACTGGAAGCTTACCAGTCACAATGCATCAAAAATTGGATTCGTCGGAGTCTGACGAATTTTTATGGATTTCTGAAGGCATTATACTAGGGAATATCATCTAAATCGAAAAAGTGGTGAAATTTTGGATCCGGGTCCAATAATTTAGAAATTATTTATTGGAATAGCTATTGGAAGCTTACCAGTCACAATTCATCAAGAATTCGCTTCGTCGGAATCTAACGAATTTTTATGAATTTCTGAAAACATTATACTAGGGAAAATCACAAAAATCGAAAAATCGTAAAAACTGATGACATTTTTGATCCGGATCCAATAATTAAGGAAAACTTGATTGAAATATCTACTGGGAGCTTACCAGTCACAACTCATCGAGAATTGTCTTCGTCGAAATCTTACGAATTTTTATTGATTTCTAAAGGCATTATACTAGAGAAAATTACCAAAATCAAAAAAGTGGTGAAATTTTGGATCCGGGTCCAATAATTCAGGAAAACTTGATTGGAATAGCTACTGGCAGCTTACCAGTCAAAATGCATCGATAATTGGCTTCGTCAAAATCTGACGAATTTTTATGGATTTCTGAAGGTTTTATACTAGGGAAAATCACAAAAATCGAAAAAGTGGTGAAATTTTTGATCCGGGTCCAATAATTCAGGAAAACGTTATTGGAATAGCTACTGGAAGCTTACCAGTCACAATGAATTGAGAATTGGTTTCGTCGGAATCTGACGTATTTTTATAGATTTCTGAAAACATTATACTAGGGAAAATCACCAAAATCGAAAAAGTGGTGAAATTTTTGATCCGGGTCCTATAATTCATGAAAACTTGATTGGAATAGCTACTGGAAGCTTACCAGTCACAATGCATCAAGAATTGGCTTCGTCAAAATCTGACGAATTTTTATGGATTTCTGAATGCATTATATTAGGGAAAATAACCAAAATCGAAAAATTGTAAAAAGGGGTGAAATTTTGTATCCGGGTTCAATAATTCAGGAAAATTTAATTAGAATAGCTACTGGCAGCTTAACATTCAAAATGCATTGAGAATTTGCTTCGTTGAAATCTGACGAATTTTAATAGATTTCTGAAGGTTTTTACTAGGGAAAATCACCAAAATCGAAAAAGTGGTGAAATTTTTTATCCGGGTCCAATAATTCAGGAAAACTTTATTGGAATAGCGACTGAAAGCTTACCAGTCAAAATGAATCGAGAATTGGCTTCGTCAGAATCTGAAGAATTTTTATTGATTTCTGAAGGCATTATACTACGGAAAATCACCAAAATCGAAAAAGTGGTGAAATTTTGGATCCGGGTCCAATATTTCAGGAAAACTTGATTGGAATAGCTACTGGAAGCTTACCAGTCACAATGCATCGAGAATTGGCTTCGTCGGAATCTGACGAATTTTTATGGATTTCTGAAGGCATTATACTAGGAAAAAACACCAAAATCGAAAAAGTGGTGAAATTTTGGATCCGGGTCTAATAATTCATGAAAACTTGATTAGAATAGCTACTGGAATCTTACCAGTCACAATGCATCGAGAATTGGTTTCGTCGAAATTTGACGAATTTTTATGGATTTTTGAAGGCATTATACTAGGGAAAATCACCAAAATCGAAAAAGTGGGGAAATTTTGGATTCGGGTCCAATAATTCAGGAAAACTTGATTGAAATAGCTACTGAAATCTTACCAGTCACAATGCATCGAGAATTGGCTTCGTCGAAATCTGAAGAATTTTTATGGATTTTTGAAGGCATTATACTTGGGAAAATCACCAAAATCGAAAAAGTGGTAAAATTTTTGATCCGGGTCCAATAATTCAGGAAAACTTTATTGGAATAGCTACTGGAAGCTTACCAGTCACAATGAATCGAGAATTGGTTTTGTCGGAATCTGAAGAATTTTTATTGATTTCTGAAGGCATTATACTACGGAAAATCACCAAAATCGAAAAAGTGGTGAAATTTTTGATCCGAGTCCAATAATTCAGGAAAACTTTATTGGAATAAATACTGAAAGCTTACCAGTCACAATGAATCGAGAATTGGCTTCATCGAAATCTGAAGAATTTTTATGGATTTCTGAAGGCATTATACTAGGAAAAACACCAAAATCGAAAAAGTGGTGAAATTTTTGATCCGGGTCCAATAATTCAGGAAAACTTGATTGGAATAGCTACTGGCAGCTTACCAGTCAAAATGCATCGAGAATTGGCTTTGTCAAAATCTGACGAATTTTTATGGATTTCTGAAGGCTTTATATTAGGGAAAATCACTAAAATTGAAAAGGTGGTGAAATTTTGGATCCGGAACCAAATATTTTAGATAAACTTTATTGGAATAGCTACTAGAAGCTTACCAGTCACAATGCATCGAAAATTGGATTCGTCTGAATCGGACGAATTTTTATGGATTTCTGAAGGCATTATACTAGGGAAAATCATCAAAATCGAAAAAGTGATGAAATTTTTGATCCGGGTCCAATAATTTATAAAATATTTATTGGAATAGCTATTGGAAGCTTACCAGTCACAATTCATCAAGAATTGGCTTCGTCGGAATCTAACGAATTTTTATGGATTTCTGATGGCATTATACTAGGGAAAATCAACAAAATCGAAAAATCGTAAAAACTGATGATATTTTTGATCCGGATCAAATAATTAAGGAAAACTTGATTGGAATATCTATTGGGAGATTACCAGTCACAACTCATCGAGAATTGTCTTCGTCGAAATCTTACGAATTTTTATTGATTTCTAAAGGTATTATACTAGAGAAAATTACCAAAATCGAAAAAGTGGTGAAATTTATGATCCGGGTCCAATAATTCAGGAAAACTTGATTGGAATAGGTACTGGCAGCTTACCAGTCAAAATGCATCGAGAATTGGCTTCGTCGAAATCTAACGAATTTTTATGGATTTCTGAAGGCTTTATACTAGGGAAAATCACCAAAATCAAAAAAGTGGTGAAATTTTTTATCCGGGTCCAATAATTCAGGAAAACTTTATTAGAATAGCTACTGGAAGCTTACCAGTCACAATGAATCGAGAATTGGCTTCGTCGGAATCTGACGAATTTTTATAGATTTCTGAAGGCATTATACTAGGAAAAATCACCAATATCGAAAAAGTGGTGAAATTTTTTATCCGGGTCCTATAATTCATGAAAAGTTAATTGGAATAGCTACTGGAAGCTTATCAGTCACAATGAATCGAGAATTGGCTTCGTAGAAATCTAAATAATTTTTATGGATTTCTGAATGCATTATACTAGGGAAAATAACCAAAATCGAAAAATTGTAAAAAGAGGTGAAATTTTGTATCCGGGTTCAATAATTTAGGAATACTAAATTGGAATAGCTACTGGCAGCTTAACATTCAAAATGCATCGAGAATTTACTTCGTTGAAATCTGACGAATTTTTATAGATTTCTAAAGGATTTATACTAGGGAAAATCACCAAAATCGAAAAAGTGGTGAAATTTTTGATCCGGGTCCAATAATTCTGGAAAACTTTATTGGAATTGCTACTGGAAGCTTACCAGTCACAATGAATCGAGAATTGGTTTCGTCGGAATCTGACGAATTTTTATGGATTTCTGAAGGCATTATTTTAGGGAAAATCACCAAAATCGAAAAAGTGGTGAAATTTTTGATCCGGGTCCAATAATTCCGGAAAACTTGATTGGAATAGCTACTGGAAGCTTACTAATCACAATGCATCGAGACTTGGTTTCGTCGGAATCTGAAGAATTTTTATGGATTTCTGAAGGCATTATAATAGGGAAAATCACCAAAATCGAAAAATTGGTGAAATTTTGGATCCGGGTCCAATAATTCAGGAAAACTTGATTGGAATAGCTATTGGAATCTTACCAGTCACAATGCATCGAGAATTGGCTTCATCGGAATTTGACGAAATTTTATAGATTTCTGAAGGCATTATACTAGGAAAAATCACCAAAATCAAAAAATCGTAAAAAGTGGCAAAATTTTCGATCTGGATCCAATAATTCAGGAAAACTTGATTGCAATATCTACTGGAAGCTTACCAGTCACAATGCATCGGGAATTGGTTTCATCGAAATCTGACGAATTTTTATGGATTTCTGAATGCATTATACTAGGCAAAATCACCAAAATCGAAAAATTATAAAAAGTGGTGAAATATTATATCCGGGTCCATTAATTCAAGAAAACTTGATTGGAATAGCTACTGCCAGCTTACCAGTCACAATGCATCGAGAATTGTCTTCGTCGAAATCTGACGAATTTTTATGGATTTCTGAAGGCATTATACTAGGGAGAATCACCAAAATCGCAAAAGCGGTGAAATTTTGGATCTGGGTCCAATAATTCAGGAAAGCTTTATTGAAATATCTACTGTAAGCTTACCAGTCACAATGCATCGAGAAATTATTTTGTCGGAATGTGACCAATTTTTATGGATTTCTGAAGGCATCATACTAGGAAAAATCACCAAAATCGAAAAATCGTAAAAACTGGTGAAATTTTGGATCCGGATCCAATAATTCAGGAAAACTTGATTGGAATATCTACTAGAAACTTACCATTCACAATGCATCGAGAATTGAATTCGTCGAAATCTGACGAATTTTTATGGATTTCTGAAGGCATTATACTAGGTAAAATCACCAAAATCGAAAAAGTGGTGAAACTTTTGATCCGGGTCCAATAATTCAGGAAAACTTTATTGGAATAGCTACTGGAAGCTTACTAGTCATAATGCATCGAGAATTGGCTTCGTCGGAATCTGACGAATTTTTATGGAATTCTGAAGGCATTATACTAGGGAAAATCACCAAAATCGAAAAATCGTAAAAAGTGGTGAAATTTTGGATCCGGATCCAATAATTAAGGAAAACTTGATTGGAATATCTACTGGAAACTTACTAGTAACAACGCATCGAGAATTGGTTTCGTCGAAATCTTACGAATTTTTATGGATTTCTGAAGGCATTATTTTAGGGAAAATCACCAAAATCGAAAAAGTGGTGAAATTTTTGATCCGGGTCCAATAATTCCGGAAAACTTGATTGGAATAGCTACTGGAAGCTTACTAATCACAATGCATCGAGACTTGGCTTCGTCGGAATCTGAAGAATTTTTATGGATTTCTGAAGGCATTATACTAGGAAAAATCACCAAAATCGAAAAATTGGTGAAATTTTGGATCCGGGTCCAATAATTCAGGAAAACTTGATTGGAATAGCTATTGGAATCTTACCAGTCACAATGCATCGAGAATTGGCTTCATCGAAATTCGACGAAATTTTATGGATTTCTGAAGGCATTATACTAGGGAAAATCACCAAAATCGAAAAATCGTAAAAAGTGGTGAAATTTTCGATCTGAATCCAATAATTCAATAAAACTTGATATCAATATCTACTGGAAGCTTACCAGTCACAATGCATCGAGAATTGACTTCGTAGTAATCTGACGAATTTTTATAGATTTCTGAAGGCATTATACTAGGAAAAATCACCAAAATCGAAAAAGTGGTGACATATTTGATCCGGGTCCAATAATTTAGGAAAACTTAATTGGAATAGTTACCGGAAGCTTACCAGTCAAAATGTATCGAGAATTGGTTTCGTCGAAATCTGACGAATTTTTTTGGATTTCTGAAAGTTTTATACTAGGGAAAATCACAAAAATCGAAAAAGTGGTGAAATTTTAGATCCGATTCCAATAATTCAGTAAAAATTGATTGGAATACCTATTGGAAGTTTACCAGTCACAATGCATCGAGAATTGGCTTCGTCGGAATCTGACGAATTTTTATAAATTTCTGAAGGCATTATACTAGGAAAAATCACCAAAATCGAAAAAGTGGTGACATATTTGATCCGGGTCCAATAATTCAGGAAAACTTAATTGGAATAGCTACCGGAAGCTTACCAGTCAAAATACATCGAGAATTGGTTTCGTCGAAATCTGACGAATTTTTTTTGATTTCTGAAAGTTTTATACTAGGGAAAATCACAAAAATCGAAAAAGTGGTGAAATTTTAGATCCGGTTCCAATAATTCAGTAAAACTTGTTTGGAATACCTATTGGAAGCTTACCAGTCACAATGCATCGAGAATTGGCTTCGTCGGAAGCTGACGAATTTTTATAGATTTCTGAAGGCATTATACTAGGAAAAATCACCAAAGTCGAAAAATTGTAAAAAGTGGTGACATTTTGGATCCGGATCCAACAATTCAGGAAAAGTTGATTGGAAAGTCTACTGGAAGCTTACCTGTCACAATGCATCGAGAATTGTTTTCGTCGGAATCTGACGAATTTTTATGTATTTTTAAAAGCATTATACTAGGGAAAATCAAAAAAATCGAAAAAGTAGTGAAATTTTGGATCTGGGTCCAGTAATTCAGGAAAAATTGATTGGAATAGCTACCGGAAGCTTACCAGTCACAATGCATCAAGAATTGATTTCGTCAAAATCTGACAAATTTTTATATATTTCTGAAGGCGTTATACTAAGGAAAATCACCAAAATAGAAAAAGTGGTGAAATTTCGTACCCGGCTCCAATAATTCAGGAAAACTTGATTGGAATAGCTACTGGAATCTTATCAGTCACAATGCATTGAGAATTTATTTCGTCGGAATCTGATGAATTTTTATGGATTTCTGAAGGCATTATACCACGGAAAATCACCAAAATCGAAAAAGTGGTGAAATTTTGGATCCAAGTCCAATAATTCAGGAAAACTTGATTAGAATATCTACTTGAAGCTTACCAGTCACAATGAGTCGAGAATTGGTTTCGTCAGAATCTGACGAATTTTTATGGATTTCTGAAGGCATTATACGAGAAAAAATCACCAAAATCGAAAAATTATATACAGTGGTGAAATTTTTTATCCTGATCCAATAATTCAGGAAAACTTGATTGAAATATCTACTGGAAGCTTACCAGTAACTATGCGTCGAGAATTGTCTTCGTCAGAATCTGACTAATTTTTATTGATTTCTGAAAGCATTATACTAGGGAAAATCATCAAAATCGAAAAAGTTATGAAATTTTGGATCCGGGTCTAAAAATTCAGGAAAACTTGATTGGAATAGCTACTGGAATCTTACCAGTCACAATGCATTGAGAATTAGTTTCGTTGAAATCTGACGAATTTTTTTGGATTTCTGAAGGCATTATACTAGGGAAAATCACCAAAATCGAAAAAGTGGTGAAATTTTTGATCCGAGT
The DNA here is from genome assembly GCA_947683425.1 of Excoecaria cochinchinensis. Taxonomy (NCBI): domain Eukaryota; kingdom Viridiplantae; phylum Streptophyta; class Magnoliopsida; order Malpighiales; family Euphorbiaceae; genus Excoecaria; species Excoecaria cochinchinensis. The sequence continues at coordinate 842,864 of CANTUQ010000100.1, forward strand.
CCAATAATTCAGGAAAACTTGATTGGAATATCTACTGGAAGCTTACCAGTCACAATGAATCGAGAATTGGTTTCGTCGGAATCTAACAAAATTTTATGGATATCTGAGGGCACTATACGAGGAAAAATCACCAAAATCGAAAAATTGTAAACAGTGGTGAAATTTTTTATCCGGATCCAATAATTAAGGAAAAGTTGATTGGAATATCTACTGGAAGCTTACCAGTCACAATGCATCGAGAATTATCTTCGTCGGAATCTGACTAATTTATATGGATTTCTGAAAGCATTATACTAGGGAAAATCATCAAAATCGAAAAAGTTGTGAAATTTTGGATCCGGGTCCAATAATTCAGGAAAACTTGATTGGAATAGCTACCAGAAACTTACCAGTCACAATGCATCGAGAATTGGTTTCATCGGAATCTGACAAATTTTTATGGATTTTTGAAGGCATCATACTAGGTAAAATCACCAAAATCGAGAAAGTGGTGAAATTTTGGATCCGGGTCCAATAATTCAGGAAAACTTGATTGGAATAGCTACTGGAAGCTTACCATTAAAAATGCATCGACAATTGGCTTCGTCAAAATCTGATTAATTTTTATGGATTTCTGAAGGCTTTATACTAGGGAAAATCACCAAAATCGAAAAAGTTGTGAAATTTTGGATCCAAGTCGAATAATTCAGGAAAAATTGATTGGAATAGCTACTCGAAGCATACCAGTAACAATGCATCGAGAATTGCCTACGTCGGAATCTGACGAATTTTTATGGATTGCTGAAGGCATTATACTAGGGAAAATCACCAAAATTGCAAAAGTGGTGAAATTTTTGATCCGGGTCGAATAATTCAGGAAAATTTAATTGGAATAGCTACTAGAAGCTTACCAGGCACAATTCATCAAGAACTGTTTTCGTCAAAATCTGACGAATTTTTATGGATTTATAAAGGCATTATACTAGGAAAAATCACCAAAATCGAAAAAATGGTGAAATTTTTGATCTGGATCCAATAATTCAGGAAAACTTGATTGGAATAGCTACTGGAAACTTACCCGTCAAAATGCATCGAGAATAGTTTCGTCAAAATCTGACGAATTTTTATGGATTTCTGAAAGTTCTATATTATGGAAAATCACCAAAATCGAAAAAGTGGTGAAATTTTGGATCCGAGTCCAATAATTTAGGAAAATTTGATTGGAATAGCTATTGGAAGCTTACAAGTCACAATGCATCGAGAATTGGCTTCGTCGAAATATGACGAATTTTTAAAGATTTCTGAAGGCTTTTAGACTAGGGAAAATCACCAAAATCGAGAAAGTGGCGAAATTTGTGATCCGGGTCCAATAATTGAGGAAAACTTGATTCAAATAGCTACTGGAAGCTTACCAGGCACAATTCATCGAGAATCGGCTTCGTCGAAATCTGACGAATTTTTATGGATTTCTGAAGGCGTAATACTATGAAAAATCACCAAAATCGAAAAAATGGTGAAATTTTTTATCCGGGTTAAATAATTCAGGAAAACTTGATTGGAATAACTATTGGAAGCTTACCAGTCAAAATGCATCGAGAATTGGCTTCGTCGAAATCTTACGAATTTTTATGGATTTCTGATAGCATTATACTATGGAAAATCACAAAAATCGAAAAAGTGGTGAAATTTTGGATCCGGGTCCAATACTTCAGGAAAACTTGATTGGAATATCTACAGGAAGTTTACCAGTCACAATGCATCGAGAATTGGCTTCGTCGAAATCTAACGAATTTTTATGGATTTCTGAATGCATTATACTAGGGAAAATCACCAAAATCGAAAAAGTGGTGAAATTTAGGATCCGGGTCCAATAATTTAGGAAAACTTTATTGGAATAGCTATTGGAAGCTTACCAATCACAATGCATCAAGAATTGGCTTCGTCGGAATCTGACGAATTTTTATGGATTTCTGAAGGCATTATACTAGGGAAAATCACCAAAATCGAAAAATCGTAAAAACTGGTGAAAGTTTGGATCCCGATCTAATAATTCAGGAAAATTTGATTAGAATATCTACTGGAAGCTTACCAGTCACAACGTATCGAGAATTGGTTTCGTCGAAATCTGACGAATTTTTATGGATTTCTGAAGGCATTATACTAGTGAAAATCACCAAAATCGAGAAAGTGGTGAAATTTGTGATCCGGGTCCAATAATTGAGAAAAACTTGATTGGAATAGCTACTGGAAGCTTACTAGTCACAATGCATCGAGAATTGGCTTCGTCAAAATCTGACGAAATTTTATGTTTTTCTGAAGGCATTATACTAGGGAAAATCACCAAAATCGAAAAATTGGTGAAATTTTTGATCCGGATCTAATAATTCAGGAAAACTTGATTGGAATAGCTACTGGAAGCTTACCAGTCACAATGCATCAAGAATTGATTTCGTTGGAATCTGATGAATTTTTATGGATTTCTGATAGCATTATACTATGGAAAATAATCAAAATCTAAAAAGTGGTGAAATTTTGGATTCGGGCCCAATAATTCAGGAAAACTTGATTGGAATAGCTACAGGAAGGTTACCAGTCACAATGCATCGAGAATTGACATCGTCGAAATCTAACGAATTTTTATGGATTTTTGAAGGTATTATACTAGGAAAAATCACCAAAATCGAGAAAGTGGTGAAATTTTTGATCCGGGTCTAATAATTCAAGAAAACTTGATTGGAATAGCTACTGGAAGCTTACCAGTCACAATGAATCGAGAATTGGCATCGTCGAAATCTGACTAATTTTTATGGATTTCTGAAGGCTTTATACTAGAAAAAATCACAAAAATCGAAAAAGTGGTGAAATTTTGGATCCGGCTCGAATAATTCAGGAAAACTTGATTGGAATAACTACTGGAAGCTTACCAGGCACAATTTATCGAGAATTGGTTTCGTCGCAATCTGACGAATTTTTATGGATTTCTAAAGGCATTATACAAGGAAAAATCACCAAAATCGAAAAAGTGGTGAAATTTTTGATCCGGATCGAATAATTCAGGATAACTTGATTGGAATAGCTACGGGAAGCTTACCAGGCACAATTCATCGAGAATTCGCTTCGTCGAAATCTGACAAATTTTTATGGATTTCTAAAGGCATTATACTAGGAAAATCACCAAAATCGAAAAAGTGGTGAAATTTTGGATCCGGGTCCAATAATTCAAGAAAACTTGATTTGAATAGCTACCGGGAGTTTACCAGTCACAATGCATCGAGAATTGATTTCGTCGGAATCTGACGAATTTTTATGGATTTTTGATGCCATTATACTGGGGAAAATCACCAAAATCGAAAAAAATGGTGAAATATTTGATCCGGGTCCAATAATTCAGGAAAACTTGATTGGAATAGCTACTGGAAGCTTACCAGTCAAAATGCATCGAGAATTGGCTTCGTCGAAATCTGACGAATTTTTATGGATTTCTGAAAGCTTTATACTAGTGAAAATCTCCAAAATTGAAAAAGTGGTGAAATTTTGGATCTGGATCGAATAATTCAGGAAAACTTAATTGGAATATCTACAGGAAGTTTACCAGTCACAATGAATCGAGAATTGGCTTCGTCGAAATCTAACGAATTTTTATGGATTTCTTAAGGCATTATAATAGGAAAAATCACCAAAATCGAAAAAGTGGTGAAATTATGGAAAACTTGATTGGAATAGATACTGGAAGCTTGCCAGTCAAAATGCATCGAGAATTGGTTTCTTCAAAATCTGACGAATTTTTATGGATTTCTGAAGGTTTTATATTATGAAAAATCACCAAAATCGAAAAAGTGGTGAAATTTTGGATCCGGGTCCAATAATTTAGGAAAATTTGATTGGAATAGCTACTGGAAGCTTACAAGTCACACTGCATCGAGAATTGGTTTCGTCGAAATCTGACGAATTTTTATAGATTTCTGAAGGCTTTTAGATTAGGGAAAATCACCAAAATCGAGAAAGTGGGGAAATTTTGGATCCGGGTCCAATAATTCAGGAAAAATTGATTAGAATAGCTAATGGAAGCTTACCAGTCACAATACATCGAGAATTAGCTTCGTCAAAATCTGACGAAATTTTATGGATTTCTTAAGGCATTATATTAGGGAAAATCACCAAAATCGTAAAAGTGGTGAAATTTTTGATCCGGGTCCAATAATTCAGGAAAACTTGATTGGAATAGCTATTGAAAGCTTACCAGTTACAATGCATCGAGAATTGACTTCGTTGGAATCTGACGAAATTTTATGGATTTCTGATAGCATTATACTAGGAAAAATAACCAAAATTGAAAAAGTGGTGAAATTTTGGATCCGGGTCCAATAATTCATGAAAACTTGATTGGAATAGCTACTGAAACCTTACCAGGTACAATTCATCGAGAATTAGCTTCGTCGAAATCTGACGAATTTTTATTGATTTTTGAAGGCATTATACTAGGGAAAATCACCAAAATCGAAAAAATGGTGGAATTTTTGATCTGGGTACAATAATTCAGGAAAACTTGATTGGAATAGCTACTGGAAGCTTACCAGTCACAATGCATCAAGAATTGGCTTCGTCGGAATCTGACGAATTTTTATGGATTTCTGATAGCTTTATACTAGGGAAAATCACCAAAATCGAAAAAAATGTGAAATTTTGGATCCGGGTCCAATACTTCAGGAAAACTTGATTGGAATATCTACAGGAAGTTTACCAGTCACAATGCATCCAGAATTGGCTTCGTCGGAATCTAACGAATTTTTATGGATTTCTTAAGGCATTATACAAGGGAAAATCAACAAAATCGAAAAAGTTGTGAAATTTTGGATCTGGGTCCAATACTTCAGGAAAAATTTGATTGAAATAGCTACTGGAAGCTTACAAGTCACAGTGCATCGAGAATTGGTTTCGTCGAAATCTGACGAATTTTTATAGATTTCTGAAGGCTTTTAGACTAGGGAAAATCACTAAAATCGAGAAAGTGGTGAAATTTGTGTTCCGGGTCCAATAATTGATGAAAACTTTATTGGAATAGCTACTTGAAGCTTACCAGTCACAATGCATCGAGAATTGGTTTTGTCCAAATCTGATGAAATTTTATGAATTTCTGAAGGCATTATACCAGGGAAAATCACCAAAATCGAAAAAGTTGTGAAATTTTGGATCCGGATCCAATAATTCAGGAAAATTTGATTGGAATAGCTACTGAATACTTACCAGTCACAATGCATCGAGAATTTACTTCTTTGGAATCTGACGAATTTTTATGGATTTCTGATAGCATTATACTAGGGAAAATAACCAAAATCTAAAAAGTGGTGAAATTTGGGATCCGGGTGCAATAATTCAGGAAAACTTGATTGAAATAGCTACCGGAAGTTTACCAGTCACAATGCATCGAGAATTGACTTCGTCGAAATCTGACGAAATTTTATGGATTTGTGATGGCATTATACTAGGAAAAATCACCAAAATCGAGAAAGTGGTGAAATTTTGGATCCATGTCTAATAATTCAAGAAAGCTTGATTGGAATAGCTACTGAAAGCTTACCAGTCACAATGCATCGATAATTGGTTTCGTCAAAATCTGACGAATTTTATGGATTTCTGAAGGCTTTATACTAGGAAAAATCACAAAAATCGAAAAAGTGGTGAAATTTTGGATCCGGGTCCAATAATTCAGGAAAACTTGATTGGAATAGCTACTGGAAGCTTACCATTAAAAATGCATCGACAATTAGCTTCGTCAAAATCTGACGAATTTTTACGGATTTCTGAAGGCTTTATACTAGGGAAAATCACCAAAATCGAAAAAGTGGTGAAATTTTTGATCCAGGTCGAATAATTAGGGAAAACTTGATTGGAATAGCTACTGGAAGCATACCGGTCATAATGCATCGACAATTAGCTTCGTCAAAATCTGACGAATTTTTATAGATTTCTGAAGGCATTATACTAAGGAAAATAACTAAAATCGAAAAAGTGGTGAAATTTTGGATCCGGGTCAAATAATTTAGGGAAACTTGATTGGAATAGCTACTGGAAGCTTACCAGTCAAAATACATCGAGAATTGGCTTTGTCAAAATCTGACGAATTTTTATGGATTTCTGAAGGCTTTCTATTAAGGAAAAACACCAAAATCGAGAAAGTGATTAAATTTTTGATCCGGGTCCAATAATTTCGAAAAATTTGATTGGAATAGCTACTGGAAGCTTACAAGTCATAGTGCATCGAGAATTGGCTTTGTCGAAATCTGACGAATTTTTATAGATTTCTGAAGGCTTTTAGACTAGGGAAAATTACCAAAATCGAGAAAGTGGTGAAATTTGTTGGATTTTTGAAGGCATTATACTAGGAAAAATCACCAAAATCGAAAAAGTGGTGAAATTTTGGATCTGGATCCAATAATTCAGGAAAACTTGATTGGAATAGCTACTGAAAGCTTACCAGTCACAATGTATCGAGAATTGATTTCGTTGGAATCAGACGAATTTTTATGGATTTCAGGTAGCATTATACTAGGGAAAATAACCAAAATCTAAAAAGTGATGAAATTTTTGATCCGGGTCCAATAATTAAGGTAAACTTGATTGGAATAGCTACCGAAAGTTTACCAATCACAATGCATGGAGAATTGACTTCGTCGGAATCTCACGAATTTTTATGGATTTTTGAAGGCATTATACTAGGTAAAATCACTAAAATCGAGAAAGTGGTGAAATTTTGGATTCGGGTATAATAATTCAAGAAAACTTGATTGGAATAGCTACTGCAAGCTTACCAGTCACAATGCATCGAGAATTGATTTCGTCGAAATCTGACGAATTTTTATGAATTTCTGAAGGCTTTATACTAGGAAAAATCACCAAAATCGAAAAAGTGGTGAAATTTTTGATCCGGCTCGAATAATTCAGGAAAACTTGATTGGAATAGCTACTGGAAGCTTACCAGGCACAATTTATCGAGAATTGGCTTCGTTGAAATCTGACGAATTTTTATGGATTTCTGAAGGCATTATACTAGGGAAAATAATGAAAATTGAAAAAGTGTCGAAATTTTGGATCCGAGTCGAATAATTCAGGAAAGCTTGATTGGAATAGCTACTGAAAGCTTTCCATGCACAATTCTTCGAGAATTGGCTTCGTCGAAATCTGACGAATTTTTATGGATTTCTGAAAGCATTATACTAGGAAAATCACCAAAATCGAAAAAGTGGTGAAATTTTTTATCCGGGTCTAATAATTCAGGAAAACTTGATTGTAATAGCTACCAGAAGCTTACCAGTCACAAGGCATCGAGAATTGATTTCGTCGAAATCTGACGAATTATTATGAATTTTTTATGGCATTATACTAGAAAAAACACCAAAATCGAGAAAGTGGTGAAATTTTGGATCCGGGTCCAATAATTCAGGAAAACTTGATTGGAATAGCTACTGGAAGCTTACCAGTCACAATGCATCGAGAATTGGCTTCGTTGAAATCTGACGAATTTTTGTGGATTTCTGAAGGCATCATAATAGGAAAAATCACCAAAGTCGAGAAAATGGTGAAATTTTGGATCCGGGTACAATAATTCAGGAAAACTTGATTGGAATAGCTACTGGAAGCTTACCATTAAAAATGCATCGACAATTGGCTTCGTCAAAATCTTACGAATTTTTATGGATTTCTGAAGGCTTTATACTAGGGAAAATCACCAAAATCGAAAAAGTTGTGAAATTTTGGATGCAGGTCGAATAAGTCAGGAAAAATTGATTGCAATAGCTACTGGAAGCATACCAGTCACAATGCATCGAGAATTGCATACGTCGGAATCTGACGAATTTTTATGGATTTCTGAATGCATTATACTAGGAAAAATCACCAAAATTGAAAAAGTGGTGAAATTTTTGATCCTGGTCGAATAATTCAGGAAAACTTAATTGGAATGGCTACTAGAAGCTTACCAGACACAATTCATCGAGAACTGGTTTCGTCGAAATCTGACGAATTTTTATGGATTTCTGAAGGCATTATACTAGGAAAAATCACCAAAATCGAAAAAATGGTGAAATTTTTGATCCGGATCCAATAATTCAGGAAAACTTGATTGGAATAGCTACTGGAAGCTTACCAGTCAAAATGCATCGAGAATTTGCTTCGTCAAAATCTAACGAATTTTTATGGATTTCTGAAGGTTTTATATAATGGAAAATCACCAAAATCGAAAAAGTGGTGAAATTTTGGATCCGGGTCCAATAATTTAGGAAAATTTGATTGGAATAGCTACTGAAAGCTTACAAGTCACAGTGCATCGAGAATTGACTTCGTCAAAATCTGACGAATTTTTATAGATTTCTGAAGGCTTTTAGACTAGGGAAAATCACCAAAATCGAGAAAGTGGCGAAATTTGTGATCCGGGTCCAATAATTGAGGAAAACTTGATTGGAATAGCTACTGGAAGCATACCAGTCATAATGCATCGCGAATTGCTTCGTCGATTTCTGATGGCATTATACTAGGGAAAATCACCAAAATCGAAAAAGTGGTGAAATTTTGGATCCGAATCCAATAATTCAGGAAAACTTGATTGGAATAGCTACTGAAAGCTTACCAGTCACAATGCTTCGAGAATTGACTTCATTGGAATCTGACGAATTTTATGGATTTCTGATAGCATTATACTCGGGAAAATAACCAAAATCGAAAAAGTGGTGAAATTTTGGATCCGGATCCAATAATTCAGGAAAATTTGATTCGAATAGCTACTAGAAGCTTACCAGGCACAATTCATCGAGAATTGGCTTCGTCGAAATCTGACGAATTTTTATGGATTTCTGAAGGCATAATACTAGGAAAAATCACCAAAATCGAAAAAATGGTGAAATTTTTTATCCGGGTTAAATACTTCAGGAAAACTTGATTGGAATATCTACAAGAAGCTTACCAGTCAAAATGAATCGAGAATTGGCTTCGTCGGAATCTAACAAATTTTTATGGATTTCTTAAGGCATTATACTAGGGAAAATCACCAAAATCGAAAAAGTGGTGAAATTTAGGATCCGGGTCCAATAATTTAGGAAAACTTTATTGGAATAGCTATTGGAAGCTTACCAGCCACAATGCATCAAGAATTGGCTTCGTCAGAATCTGACGAATTTTTATGGATTTCTGAAGGCATTATACTAGGGAAAATCACCAAAATCGAAAAATCGTAAAAACTGATGAAAGTTTGGATCCCGATCTAATAATTCAGGAAAATTTGATTAGAATATCTACTGGAAGCTTAACAGTCACAACGCATCGAGAATTGGTTTCGTCGAAATCTAACGAATTTTATGGATTTCTGAAGGTATTATACTAGTGAAAATCACCAAAATCGATAAAGTGGTGAAATTTGTGATCCGGGTCCAATAATTGCGGAAAACTTGATTGGAATAGCTACTGAAAGCTTACCAGTCACAATGCATCGAGAATTGGTTTCGTCGAAATCTGACGAAATTTTATGTATTTCTGAAGGCATTATACTAAGGAAAATCACCAAAATCGAAAAAGTGGTGAAATTTTGATCCGGATCCAATAATTCAGGAAAACTTGATTGGAATAGCTACTGGAAGCTTACCAGTCACAATGCATAAAGAATTGATTTCGTTGGAATCTAACGAATTTTATGGATTTCTGATAGCATTATACTTGAGAAAATAACCAAAATCTAAAAAGTAGTAAAATTTTGAATTCGGGTCCAATAATTCAGGAAAACTTGATTTGAATAGCTACAGGAAGGTTACCAGTCACAATGCATCGAGAATTGACATCGTCGAAATCTAACGAATTTTTATGGATTTTTGAAGACATTATACTAGGAAAAATCACCAAAATCGAGAAAGTGGTGAAATTTTTGATCCGGGTCTAATAATTCAAGAAAACTTGATTGGAATAGCTACTGGAAGCTTACCAGTCACAATGCATCGAGAATTGGCATCGTCGAAATCTGACTAATTTTTATGGATTTCTGAAGGCTTTATACTAGAAAAAATCACAAAAATCGAAAAAGTGGTGAAATTTTGGATCCGGCTCGAATAATTCAGGAAAACTTGATTGGAATAACTACTGGAAGCTTACCAGGCACAATTTATCGAGAATTGGTTTCGTCGAAAATCTGACGAATTTTTATGAATTTCTGAAGGCATTATACTAGGGAAAATCACCAAAATCGAAAAAGTGGTGAAATTTTTTATGCGGGTCGAATAATTCAGGAAAATTTGATTGGAATAGCTACGGGAACTTACCAAGCACAATTCATCGAGAATTCGCTCGTCGAAATCTGACAAATTTTTATGGATTTCTGAAAGCATTATACTAGGAAAATCACCAAAATCGAAAAAGTGGTGAAATTTTCGATCCGGGTCCAATAATTCGGGAAAACTTGATTGGAATAGCTACCGGAAGCTTACCAGTCATAATGCATCGAGAATTAATTTCGTCGGAATATGATGAATTTTTTATGGATTTTTGATGGCATTATACTAGGAAAAATCACCAAAATCGAAAAAATGGTGACATATATATTTATCCGGGTCCAATAATTCAGGAAAACTTGATTGAATAGCTACTGGAAGCTTACCAGTCAAAATGCATTGAGAATTGACTTCGTCGAAATCTGACGAATTTTTGTGGATTTCTGAAAGCTTTATACTAGTGGAAAATCTCCAAAATTGAAAAAGTGGTGAAATTTTGGATCCGGATCGAATAATTCAGGAAAACTTGATTGGAATATCTACAGGAAGTTTACCAGTCACAATGCATCGAGAATTGGCTTCGTCGGAATCTAACGAATTTTTATGGATTTCTGAAGGCATTATAATAGGAAAAATCACCAAAATCGAAAAAGTGGTGAAATTATGGATCCGGGTCCAATAATTTAGGAAAACTTGATTGGAATAGATACTGTAAGCTTGCCAGTCAAAATGCATCGAGAATTGGTTTCGTCAAAATCTGACGAATTTTTATGGAATTTTAAAGGTTTTATATTATGGAAAATCACCAAAATCGAAAAAGTGGTGAAATTTTGGATCCGGGTCCAATAATTTAGGAAAATTTATTTGGAATAGCTACTGGAAGCTTACAAGTCACACTGCATCGAGAATTTGTTTCGTCGAAATCTGACGAATTTTTAAAGATTTCTGAAGGCTTTTAGACTAGGAAAAATCACCAAAATCGAGAAAGTGGTGAAATTTTTGATCCGGGTCCAATAATTCAGGAAAAATTGATTGAAATAGCTACTGGAAGCTTACCAATCACAATGCATCTAGAATTAGCTTCGTCGAAATCTGACGAAATTTTATGGATTTCTGATGGCATTATATTAGGAAAAATCACCAAAATCGAAAAAGTGGTGAAATTTTGGATCCGGGTCCCAATAATTCAGGGAAAATTTGATTGGAATAGCTACTGGAAGCTTACAAGTCACAGTGCATCGAAAATTGGCTACGTCGAAATCTGACGAATTTTTATAGATTTCTGAATGCTTTTAGACTAGGGAAAATCACCAAAATCGAGAAAGTGGTGAAATTTGTGTTCCGGGTCCAATAATTGAGGAAAACTTGATTGGAATAGCTACTGGAAGCTTACCAGTCACAATGAATCGAGAATTGATTTCGTCGAAATCTGACGAAATATGGATTTCTGAAGGCATTATACCAAGGAAAATCACCAAAATCGAAAAAAGTTGTGAAATTTTGGATCCGGATCCAATAATTCAGGAAAACTTGATTGGAATAGCTACTGAAAGCTTACCAGTCACAATGCATCGAGAATTGACTTCGTTGGAATCTGACGAATTTTTATGGATTTCTGATAGCATTATACTAGGAAAAATAACCAAAATCTAAAAAGTGGTGAAATTTGGGATCCGGGTTCAATAATTCAGAAAAACTTGTGATTGGAATAGCTACCGGAAGTTTACCAGTCACAATGCATCGAGAATTGACTTCGTCGAAACCTGACGAAATTTTATGGATTTGTGATGGCATTATACTAGAAAAAATCAACAAAATCGAGAAAGTGGTGAAATTTTGGATCCAGGTCTAATAATTCAAGAAAACTTAATTGGAATAGCTACTGGAAGCTTACCAGTCACAATGCATCGAGAATTGGCTTCGTCGAAATCTGACGAATTTTAATGGATTTCTGAAGGCTTTATACTAGGAAAAATCACCAAAATCGAAAAAGTGGTGAAATTTTGGATCCGGGTCCAATAATTCAGGAAAACTTGATTGGAATAGCTACTAGAAGCTTACCATTAAAAATGCATCGACAATTGGCTTCGTCAAATCTTGACGAATTTTTATGGATTTCTGAAAGTTTTATACTAGGGAAAATCACCAAAATCGAAAAAAGTGGTGAAATTTTGATTCGGGTCCAATAATTCAGGAAAACTTGATTGGAATATCTACAGGAAGTTTACCAATCACAATGCATCGAGAATTGGCTTCGTCTGAATCTAACGAATTTTTATGGATTTCTTAAGGCATTATACTAGGGAAAATCACCAAAATCGAAAAATCGTTAAAAACTGATGATAGTTTTGGATCCCGATCTAATAATTCAGGAAAATTTGATTAGAATATCTACTGGAAGCTTACCAGTCACAACGCATCGAGAATTGGTTTCGTCGAAATCTAACGAATTTTTATGGATTTCTGAAGGCATTATACTAGTGAAAATACACCAAAATCGAGAAAGTGGTGAAATTTGTGATCCGGGTCCAATAATTGAGGAAAACTTGATTGGAATAGCTATTGGAAGCTTACCATCACAATACATCGAGAATTGGTTTCGTCGAAATTTGACGAAATTTTATGTATTTCTGAAGGCATTATACTAAGGAAAATCACCAAAATCGAAAAAGTGGTGAAATTTTTGATCCGGATCCAATAATTCAGGAAAACTTGATTGGAATAGCTACGGGAAACTTACCAGTCACAATGCATCAAGAATTGATTTCGTTGGAATCTAACGAATTTTTATGGATTTCTGATAGCATTATACTTGAGAAAATAACCAAAATCTAAAAAGTAGTAAAATTTGGATTCGGGTCCAATAATTCAGGAATACTTGATTTGAATAGCTACAGGAAGGTTACCAGTCACAATGCATCGAGAATTGACATCGTCGAAATCTAACGAATTTTTATGGATTTTTGAAGGCATTATACTAGGAAAAATCACCAAAATCGAGAAAGTGGTGAAATTTTTGATCCGGGTCTAATAATTCAAGAAAAACTTGATTAGAATAGCTACTGGAAGCTTACCAGTCACAATGCATCGAGAATTGGCATCGTCGAAATCTGACTAATTTTTATGGATTTCTAAAGGCTTTATACTAGAAAAAATCACAAAAATCGAAAAAGTGGTGAAATTTTGGATCCGGCTCGAATAATTCAGGAAAACTTGATTGGAATAACTTCTACTGGAAGCTTACCAGGCACAATTTATCGAGTGAATTGGTTTCGTCGAAATCTGACAAATTTATATGGATTTCTAAAGGCATTATACAAGGGAAAATCACCAAAATCGAAAAAGTGGTGAAATTTTTGATCCGGGTCGAATAATTCAGGAAAACTTGATTGGAAAAGCTACGGGAAGCTTACCAGGCACAATTAATCGAGAATTCGCTTCGTCGAAATCTGACAAATTTTTATGGATTTCTGAAGGCATTATACTAGGAAAATCACCAAAATCGAAAAAAGTGGTTGAAATTTTGGATCCGGGTCCAGTAATTCAAGAAAACTTGATTTGAATAGCTACCGGGAGCTTACCAGTCGCAATGCATCGAGAATTGATTTCGTCGAATCTGACGAAATTTTATGGATTTTTGATGCCATATATACTGGGGAGAAAATCACCAAAATCGAAAAAATGGTTGAAATATTTGATCCGGATCCAATAATTCAGGAAAACTTGATTGAGAATAGATACTGGAAGCTTACCATTAAAAATGCATCGACAATTGGCTTCGTCAAAATCTTACGAATTTTTATGGATTTCTAATGTTTTATACTAGGAAAATCACCAAAATCGAAAAAGTTGTGAAATTTTGGATCCGGATCGAATAATTCACGGAAAACCTTGATTGGAATATCTACAGAAAGTTTACCAGTCACAATGCATCGAGAATTGGCTTCGTCGGAATCTAACGAATTTTTATGGATTTCTGAAGGTATTATAATAGGAAAAATCACACCAAAATCGAAAAAGTGGTGAAATTATGGATCCGGGTCCCAATAATTTAGGAAAACTTGATTGGAATAGATCCTGGAAAGCTTGCCAGTCAAAATGCATCGAGAATTGGTTTCGTAAAAATCTGACGAATTTTTATGGATTTTTAAAGGTTTTATATTATGGAAAATCACTAAATCGAAAAAGTTGGTGAAATTTTGGATCCGGGTCCAATAATTTAGGAAAATTTGATTGGAATAGCTACTGCAAGCTTACAAGTTACACTGCATCGAGAATTGGTTTCGTCGAAATCTGACGAATTTTAAAGATTTCTGAAAGCTTTTAGACTAGGGAAAATCACCAAAATCGAGGAAAGTGGTGAAATCTTTTGATCCGGGTCCAATAATTCAGGAAAAATTGATTGGAATAGCTACTGGAATCTTACAAGTCACAGTGCATCGAGAATTGGCTCATCGAAATCTGTACGAATTTTTATAGATTTCTGAATGCTTTTAGACTAGGGAAAATCACCAAAATCGAGAAAGTGGTGAAATTTGTGTTCAGGGTCCAATAATTGAGGAAAACTTGATTGGAATAGCTACTGGAAGCTTACCAGTCACAATGCATCGAGAATTGATTTCGTCGAATATCTGACGAAATTTTATGGATTTCTGAAGGTATTATACCAGGGAAAATCACCAAAATCGAAAAAGTTGTGTGAAATTTTGGATCCGGATCCAATGAATCAGGAAAACTTGATTGGAATAGCTACTGAAAGCTTACCAGTCACAATGCATCGAGAATTGACTTCGTTGGAATCTGACGAATTTTTATGGATTTCTGATAGCATTTTACTAGGAAAAATAACCAAAATCTAAAAAGTGTGTGAAATTTGGGATCCGGGTTCAATAATTCAGGAAAACTTGATTGGAATAGCTACCGGAAGTTTACCAGTCACAATGCATCAAGAATTGACTTCGTCGAAATCTGACGAAATTTTATGGATTTGTGATGGCATTATACTAGAAAAAATCAACAAAATCGAGAAAGTGGTGAAATTTTGGATCCAGGTCTAATAATTCAAGAAAACTTGATTGGAATAGCTACTGCAGCTTACCAGTCACAATGCATCGAGAATTGGCTTCGTCGAAATCTGACGAATTTTTATGGATTTCTGAAGGCTTTATACTAGGAAAAATCACCAAAATCGAAAAAGTAGTGAAATTTTGGATCCGGGTCCAATAATTCAGGAAAACTTGATTGGAATAGCTACTGGAAGCTTACCATTAAAAATGCATCGACAATTGGCTTCGTCAAAATCTGACGAATTTTTATGGATTTCTGAAAGTTTTATACTAGGGAAATCACCAAAATCGAAAATTGCTGAAATTTTGATTCGGGTCCAATAATTCAGGAAAACTTGATTGGAATATCTATAGGAAGTTTACCAGTCACAATGCATCGAGAATTGGCTTCGTCGGAATCTACCGAATTTTTATGATTTCTGAAGGCATTATACTAGGGAAAATCACCAAAATCGAAAAAGTGGTGAAATTTTGGATCCGGGTCCAATAATTCAGGGAAAATTTGATTGAAATAGCTACTGGAATCTTACAAGTCACAGTGCATCGAGAATTGGCTTCGTCGAAATTTGACGAATTTTTATAGATTTCTGAACGGCTTTTAGACTAGGAAAAATCACCAAATCGAGAAAGTAGTGAAATTTTTGTTCCGGGTCCAATAATTGAGGAAAACTTGATTGGAATAACTACAGGAAGTTTACCAGTCACAATGCATCGAGAATTGGCTTCGTCAGAATCTAACGAATTTTTATGGATTTCTTAAGGCATTATACTAGGGAAAATCACCAAAATCGAAAAGTGGTGAAATTTAGGATCCGTGTCCAATAATTTAGGAAAACTTTATTGGAATAGCTATTGAAGCTTACTAGTCACAATGCATCAAGAATTGGCTTCGTCGGAATCTGACGAATTTTTATGGATTTCTGATAGCTTTATACTAGGGAAAATCACAAAAATCGAAAAAGTGGTGAAAGTTTGGATCCGGGTCAAATACTTCAGGAAAACTTGATTGGAATATCTACAGGTAGTTACCAGTCACAATGCATCGAGAATTGACTTCGTCGGAATCTAACGAATTTTTATGGATTTCTTAAGGCAATTATACTAGGAAAATCACCAAAATCGAAAAAGTGGTGAAATTTTGGATCCTGGGTCCAATAATTCAGGGAAAATTTGATTGGAATAGCTGCTGGAAGCTTACAAGTCACAGTGCATCGAGAATTGGTTTTGTCAAAATCTGACGAATTTTTATAGATTTCTGAAGGCTTTTAGACTAGGAAAAATCACCAAAATCGAGAAAGTGGTGAAATTTGTGTTCCGGGTCCAATAATTGAGGAAAACTTTATTGGAATAGCTAGTGGAAGCTTACCCAGTCACAATGCATCGAGAATTAGTTTCGTCGAAATCTGACGAAATTTTATAGATTTCTGAAGGCATTATACCAGGGAAAATCACCAAAATCGAAAAAGTTGTGAAATTTTGGATCCGGATCCAATAATTCAGGAAAACTTGATTGGAATAGCTACTGAAAGCTTACCAGTCACAATGCATCGAGAATTGACTTCGTTGGAATCTGACGAATTTTTATGGATTTCTAATAGCATTATACTAGGGAAAATAACC